>WSFP011494976.1:0-14427 GCA_009831015.1 Picea engelmannii
CCCTAATTAGGGTTTATTGGCTGAAATTTGGTGCGCACTTCTTGAAGGAGGTTATTTTTGGTGTATTTTAGCATTTTTCTTGGTGGAAGTCTTCAACTAGGCCTATTGCTAGATGATTCTTGGTGAATGTAAGTAAATTTTATGCAACTCTTCTTCATTTGAATGGTTATGGTGTATTTATCTTACATTTCTTCCAATATTATGAAATTGCTATTTTAAAACCCTAGGAGGCTAAAGCACATGTTATTGTTCTTGCCTTAACAACTTCTCACCTACTAGATTGTGCTGGAAACCCTATTTTCTTGAAGCTTTGTGCTAAGGGCCTTGCCATTGCAACACCCTAGTTTCATTTGCTTCATCCATCCATCATCTACTTCGTCCTTGAATTAAAGAAGGAGGAAAATCGCTCGGGCCTAGGGTTACCTACTTTCTAGTGGCCACTTTCCCCATAGGGTTTAGTGATTGAAGCCTTGGGTTACCGACACTTCAATCATTGACCTTCTTGTCTCTAGCTCTCATATTATCATTTGTTCCTTCAAGATTTCCACTACTAAAAGAGACTCCATTAACCCTAAAAGCACTGATCTAAGCCTTGCATTTGAGTGATTGATGAAAACAACTCTCAAAACTTTTACCTCAAGCTATCTACTAACCTTTCCTAACCCTAGAGTAGACTAACTTGCTAAGCTATTTGTTGTTGTTAGAAGAGTAAGATACAACCATCTATTGCAGCAATAAAAAGCACTTAAAAGCAATTATAAAGTTGATTTATACACTGCCTATTTAGCTTCTGACAAATGCTAGTACTTTGCTATTATTAAGTGATTATTTTTGGTCATTGTGAAGCTCTTTCAAGGAATTTATTGGGAAGATATCATCTTATAAACATTGTTGTTATACAATTTTGTTTGCTTCATCATACATCAACTATTGATTTTATTGATAAGTCCATGGTTTTATGAAGTACTAACATCAAACTATACTTGCAAAAGATATCATTTTCTTGTTGCTTTGTTCTGGGCAGGTACATCTACGCACTTCATTACTTCATTGGATAAAACCTTGGGACTTTCTGATCAATGTCACTTGTGAGAGGGGATACTTTTATAGATGCTTTAACCTTTGCCTTCTCAAATCCTCAGGTCACCGGGGACGTCTCCCCTGGGCCATCAACCCCAAATAGAAAGAGGTATCTTATTAAGGTGACAGTAATCAGATAACCTCTCATTACGCCAATTTGCCTCCCCTAGCCTTTCCCTTTGGGACAAGTACAAATTGTGCGATAACATTTTGGCGCCGTTGCTAGGGAACACTGAGTCAATTCTCCTCAAAGACGACACTTTTCGGTAAGCCTTTCCTCAAAAGCCTTTATTTTACAAAGCTTTCCTAGCGACTCCACTAAGGGTGATCCCCTCATACCTTCTGATAGTTTCAAGAAAACTATTTGGCGACTTCACAAATGACAACCCGTAGCGGACGTCACTACACACTTTCTTCTCCTCATGTAGTTCCTATTACCCCTATAGATCCTCTTAAATTGTCTCACAAAGAGATTTTTGGCCCTTTGGACTTAACTAACACCCAAGGAGGATTACATGATCTCCCCAAAGAGGTTGATTCTTGGATACCTAAATTCTCAGGAGAAGTAGGATCTTATGGCAAATCACATTGGAATAAGTTTTATGAGGAATATGAATTTTACCAATCGGGAGAAGAACACCCTGACACCTTCATGAGGCTTTTTGCAAGCTCACTCACCAGGAGTGCCAGAGGTTGGATTAATGGTCTCCCAAATGGAAGCATCAAAACCCCTGAAGATATTGAACGAGCTTTCAGGGAAAAATGGTGTAAAAAGTAAAGTATGGCCTCCTTTTACTCTCAATACCTTGAAGTTTGCAAACAAACCGAAGAAGACGTTAGGGAATTCAATGATAGGTTCAACACTCTCATTAGCAAAATTCATCCCAATTTTCTCCCAAAGAGCATTATTCTCCAACATTACCTTAACTCCTTTGAAGGAACTTTAAAATTTACCCTCAATGATCGATTACCTACAACCCTAGAAGAAACTCAAGATATTGCCTGCCAGATTGAAGAGAATCTTAAGTTCGACGATGCCATCCATCAGGTCAATTTTTTGAACAATGATGACATCTAGGAGCTAAATAAGAAAAGCATGGGAGGACTAGAGCATGACCTCCCAAATATTCTAGAGGTAGAAAACAATACTTTCCATAGTAAATGGAGCACAGGTTTCTCAAACATGAAAGATGCCTTAAATTTTTCAAAACAACATGAACCCTCTAATATCTAAGTACCTCTGAAGGAATCACTCAGTTAGAAAGGTCACTATCACAAATACAAAAGCCTTTTTCTATGAGACCTCCTCAAACAATAAAATCTCATACTCCAAGATAACAATTTTTTCTGAACACTTTGAACCTACAAAATGTTGCAAGACAAGAATATGATCCTAAGCATTGGTCATGCAAGGACTCCTATTTTGAACGTTATCACCCAAAGGATACTCACGAGAAACCTAATTTTGTAGATTCCATATTCACCTTGTTCACGCCAAGTCAAATCCAAGAAAATCAAGACATGAGGAAGCCTAGGATTGAATACTTGGGCCGAACAAATGAGAACTCAAGGGTAAAGCTTGAAGAGCCCCAGGTGTATGCTGGAAATCTACCCCAACATTTCCCAAAACCTAACAATAATAGGACCAACCTGAGCACTAGTATGGCCTATATCTTACAAAAGGTTAAAATGATTCGTGAAATGTTGGAAATCCGTTCTTTGACAAAGAAAATCCTAGATGACCAACCATTGTTCAAAGAAACTTCCACACTATTACAAACTGGTCATTTTGAGAAAAATGAGAAAACACCCTTTTTCACTTCCCTGCTAATAGATGATCAGGGACATAGTGACTAAAACTCAGTAGATCCAGGCTTATTTCAAGGTTGGCCCACTCTTCCCTTTACAGAAGAAGACAATATTAGTGAGATAACATGGACTAAGGGAAAGGGTAACCAAAATATTCCTAGCAATCACGAGAACAATACTGCACTAGGTAATAAGGAGGTGTTGCATTTGCACGAAACATACATAAGGGATAGTGCTTTGGTAGGACCCCGCCCCATCGTTCTGGGGTGATTATCCTAACGATGCCTCTGACATCTCTAAATACTGGGATGATTATTCTTCTACACAAGAAGATGACTATTTGATAAGGTTTATACGGAGAGGAGTTGGCTTCGTCAAATGGGAAGGGGATGATATCAGAACTAGCGAAACACATGAGCCAACCAAAGAAAGTATTCATGTATTTTCCCCTGATGATTTTCCTTTCTCTTCAGAGGAAGACTTTGATCAAATACAATGGCCAAAGAAGGAAGAGTATCAACAACTCTTAGACAAATACAAGGACAACGAAGTTGGGATTGTCAAATTGTTAAAGAAAGAAGAAGATGACATGTTGATCAAGCCATACCAGCAAGAAGTCTTCACAACAGAATTCCACCCTCCTCCCTCAAGACAATACACCAGGGTTGTACAAGAAATAACCAGATTCAAGACCAAGGATTCTAAAAAGGGAGATACAATCTAGATGTGGGATACAAATAAGGGAGAACCTACTAATGTCAAGGGAAGTGCACATTTTTGGCTTGGACCCTTCAGAATTGGAAGAAAGTCAGTCAAGGATGCCTACTATTTGTCTACATTGGAAGAAAGAAGGTGCTCATTACCAGTTAGTGGACACCTCCTCAAACCCCATTAGGGGACAAAGACTTGACTTCACAGGTAAGCACAGATAAGAAAGTAGGCATTTGCATTCATTGTGTATACCATCTGCATTTCATGCTAAAGTAGTTGTATTTCCATTTGTATATATGCTTTCTTATTTTCATTTTCTGTACCATATATGAGCCAGGGTTGATATCACCACCCCAAATGATTACTAATGATTTTTTGTTGCGACTAGATAGGTCACAGGTCATGCCAGAGATGTTGAGGTTCTCATGCGCTCTACGGTGAGCACATGTCCCCGAGTTGGAGCCAAATGTTATCCACTATCCTAGGGATAACCAAGGAGATTATGTCTCGAGGCCCACATGTCCTAGACATGGAGTATCGAGAGCCATATTGACTTGAGCCTGGCCCTGGAGGGCCCATCCTTCTTCTTCAGTGCCTCCATCTTGTCAGCAACAACAACATCCATCCCATCAGCATGGTCCTTCAAAAGTAGTGGGTCTTGCTCCATGAGGTAATGAGTCTGGGTATCATGGTATGTGTCACTCTGATTCTCAAAACATTTGAATATGTGCATTTAATTATTTTTACTTGTGAAGTGTGCTTGGACCTTATGTCTTTCCACTTGTCCACACCTGGGGGGAATGACAGGATGCCCTAGCAAGTTGGTTCCCATAGGGTTTGATTTGCCACTGGGTGGGTTCGTGAAAGGTCATCGTCCATTCCCACCATATTTATCACTTTTCATCTTTTTCCCTCTCATCCATCCCCTACATTGGTTTGGCCATTGGGTTTTCCAAACTAGCAAAGGGTTGTACCTTACCTTGTGGGAAGAAGGGCTAAAGTCCCAGAGAGTAAAAGTAGTTGGCAACCGATAAAAGCCAAAGAACAAAACCTTCAGATGCTTCGCCTAGGGATCCCAGAGAAAGTAATAAAAGGCTTCTCAACAAGAAACAGAGGGATCCATAAAATAATAAAATCAAGACCTAGTTGGAGGATAGGGGGTCTCATCACGAGCAAACCTATTAGGTCCATGGGCATGTAGCGGTATGACATTACCATTCAGCTGGTCACCACGCCACGGTAGTGACTCTTGGTGGAATAACCAAGAGAAAGGGGGTCTCATCATGAGCCAACCTTCTCATCGTCGTGAAATGCTTATGGGTAACATTGCCACCATTGGTCACCATGCTAGGGTAGTGTCCCCTAACTAGTATTTTGAAAGAAAAATAAATAAGATAAAAAGGTAGAAGGCATTGAATAGGCTTGGAAACATTTGCATCCATGACAATGTGCAGCTCACCCTCTTCATAGGCACCCACAGGTGAGCCATGCATTCCCCTGTCATCACTGCACCCATTGCTCAAACATCCTTGCATTGCCTCATCCACTTACATGGCCTTGATTTGTCTTCACCTGGAAACATCCCACGTCCAATGAGAATTAGCCTAGTAGGACCTCCTGATGTCCTCTCCAAACCTGGCTTGTAGAATAACATAACTTCTTTGAGCAGTTGTCTAGGAAAGGGGGGTTTTATGCACATGTTTAGATAACTTGATTATTAGATGTGATTGACATTGCTATGATCCATGTGACTTATGAGCCCATGGAGGGCATACTTGTTGTTTTTGTAGGGCCACACTGAACGGATAGGTACACATGGGGAGATGATTAGTCCCGACCTCCATAGGGCTAAAAGCCCACCAAATGGATGTTGAGACCCCAACCAGGGGAAGACACATGTCAGAGGCTTGCACCAAAGAGAGAGGAGGGTGTTCCAATAGGACAGCTTGGCAGGCCTGGACCTAGGGGGGTCTTTCCCTCCCACTATGATATTGGCCTTGGAAGGCCCATGACGTCACCTCTGTGACCCTTGACGTCACCCAACATTTGATGGACACTTTGGAGGCAGTTGTGTGCCAAGTGACACATGTGGTTTGATCCAGAGGCCTTGGGAGGCCAAACGTTTTGCTCCTGGAGGCCAACGTTTCACCAAAGAGGCCTAACGTCACCCTAAAGGGGCATGATGTCACCTTTTCTGCTTGATTTAGGGTTTAATTTGTCATTTTTATGTAAAAACTGGATATTACATGTAAACTGGCCATGTTGGCCCTTTTGACCTAATTTGTAAATTAAAGGTCATTGTAATTGTATAAATAAAGGAAAAATCTCTCTTATTTTTCATCATCTTTCACTCACACTTAAGTGAGGTATGAAATTTGTGCCCTAATTAGGGTTTATTGGCTGAAATTTGGTGGGCACTTCTTGAAGGAGGCTAGTTTTGGTGTATTTTAGCATTTTTCTTGGTGGAAGTTTTCAACTAGGCCTATTGCTAGATGATTCTTGGTGAATGTAAGTAATTTTTCTGCAATTCTTCTTCATTTGAATGGTCATGGTGTATTTATCTTGCATTTCTTCCAAGATTATGAAATTGGTAGCTTAAAACCCTAGGAGGCTAAAGTACATGTTATTGTTCTTGCCTTAACAACTTCTCACCTACTAGATTGTGCTAGAAACCCTATTTTATTGAAACTTTGTGCTAAGGGCCTTGCCATTGCAACACCCTAGCTTCATTTGCTTCATCTAGCTGTCATTTACTTCATCCTTGAGCTAAAGGAGGAAAACCACTAGGGCCTAGGGTTACCTACTTCCTAGTGGTCATTTACCCTTAGGGTTTAGTGATTGAAGCCTTGGGTTACCAACACTTCAATCATTGACCTTCTTGTCTCTAGCTCTCATATTATCATTTGTTCCTTCAAGATTTCCGTTGCTAAAAGAGACTCCATTAACCCTAAAAGCACTGATCTAAGCCTTGCATTTGAGTGATTGATGAAAACAACTCTCAAAACTTTTATCTCAAGCTATCTACTAACCTTTCCTAACCCTAGAGTAGACTAACTTGCTAAGCTATTTGTTGTTGTTACAAGAGTAAGCTACAACCATCTATTACAGCAATAAAAAACACTTAAAAACAATTATAAAGTTGATTTATACACTGCCTATTTAGCTTCTGACAAATGCTAATACTTTGCTATTATTAAGTGATTATTTTTTGTCATTGTGAATCTCTTTCAAGGCATTTATTGGAAAGCTATCATCTTATAAACATTGTTGTTATACAATTTTGTTTGCTTCATCATACATCAACTATTGTTTTTATTGATAAGTCTATGGTTTTATGAAGTACTAACATCAAACTGTACTTGCAAAATATATCGTTTTCTTGTTGCTTTGTTCTGGGTAGGTACATCTAAGCACTTCATTACTTCATTGGCTAAAACCTTGGGACTTTCTGATCAATGTAACTTGTGAGAGGGGATACTTTTATAGACACTTTAACCTTTGCTTTCTCAAACCCCCAAGTCACCGGGGACGTCTCCTCTGGGCCATCAACCCTAAATAGAAAGAGGTATCTTATTAAGGTGACTGTGATTGGATAACCTCTTGTTACACCAATTTGCCTCCCTTAGCCTTTCCCTTTGGGACAACTACAAATTGCGCGATAACATGTCACATAAATTATCCTGCAATAGAAAAGTTTCTCCACATTTATGCATCTTTGTGCAAACAAATTTGTTTTCACCTGTGAATTGTTGTACTTTGTAAAATGAATCTAACTACCTGATCCAATCATCTAGTTGCTAAGCATCCATCTAATTGTGATAGGGTGAAATCTCCATTTTAGTTTCCACTTTGAAAAAGGAACCCAACTTCAGTGATAGACCTCCTCCAATACTACCTAATTTTGAATTCGATGGTAGTTTATAATGCTACAATAAAGGAGGTCAAATTATGTAGCAAATGAATGATAATAGTCAATATTCCATTTGTAGATACGACCTTTGTATTAATATTAAAAACTTTAGCTTTGATTAATTTAGTACAACTCTCTAATTTATCCTTTCTATATATATCCCTGAAATCAATTCTTTACCATAAATTGTGTGTACTCTCAAATAACTTTGTGCAAAACCATAATCTAATGCCAACTTGATCCCAATTATCCACTATGAAAATAATGTATATGCAACAATACAACAACTCTGCTAGATTAATCTTATACACATTCCTTAATTTATGGTGCGGCAATTACTTTCGTAATGAAAAAATACAATAAATTCATGAAATAACATATACAATTAGCACGATAGATTATGAACTAACTCAACTCCAAATTTTGATTAAAATACTAAATCTATTAAGTGCGAGGCAGCCCTTAATCTGCTGTGCTGAGCAGTCTTAAATTAATAAGGGTAATTTTGCATATGCTGATAAATCAGACTAGATATTAAATTAAATTAAAATGATTTTCAGTGTAAGGGTAATTTTGCATATGCTGATAAATCAGACCAGATACTAAATTAATTAAAATAATTTTCAGTTTAAGGGTTATTTTGCATATGCTGGTAAATCAGACTAGATACAAAATTAAATTAAAATAATTTCAGAGCAAAGGAAATTCATAAAGAAATTATATATATATGACTGATGATTTTAAAAAATACTCATGTAATCATCACGATAAAGACAAAGGGTTATGAAAATAAGTAAGTTTGAATAAGAATGAGAGTTATATTTTATTATTATTAATAAATATTGATATGCATTACTGAGTATGTTGGATCAATCATTTTTTCCTCTCCACTGGATGAGAATGGCTGGTAAAATTATGTGCAAAACTAAAATTATCTACCCAAAGTTCCTTTAATCTAACAAGCCGCGGGAAGTTGGAATTCATCTGGGTGGCTAATTTTAGCTGGCACAATTTTTTTAATTTTAAAATAGGCAGAATTATGAAATACAATTCCAACTGGTAAAAGCATCTTATTAATAGAGAAAATGTTGTTAAGAAGCCAAGACTCTGAGCTACATCCAGAAAAACTAACATCTTAATCTCTGAGCCCTTTTAGGCTTGGTTGAACCCTTTTAACAGAACCAGATCTAAATACCAAATGTTAATCTCTCAGCCCCCTTGGATCATATTGACTAATCTATCGGTTATCAGATTTTACTTGACCCTATGTAAAATAATTATGAGATTCACAGTGATACATAAAATAAATAGTGCTACATTTCTGCTCAAACAGATGAAATGGATAGATCACTAGATAAGCTCCAAGGTTGCTTGGTAGCAGGGACTAGCAGCTAGCTTCGAGTTATGTTCTCCGTTAACTTGTTTCAGAATCGTCTGTTGGACCTTTTTCTCTTTCTTTCTGATCAATAAAATGAAAATATGATCTCAGTATATGTGCACAAGAAGCAGAACCATCTCCAATTTCTGTGTTCCTTAAGGACTGACTAAATTGCCAGATTGTACGACCTAAAAATGCAATGAAGGCAGCAAATGATGCCACACCACATATCAAGAAAATACCCTGAAAGCTTCTCAGCTGAAGCTGAGTGGATTCAACTTGATTGGAGTGTGAACCACAACGATCTTGGCTCAACCATTTATCATGAATTCTCTGAAGATCACCCGTGTCTGAGAGGGCCAAGATTGCTGTTGACATGTCAATTGCTAGCTGGGAGCCTCTTGGGAAACCCTGTTGAGGCGCCAATGACAAAAATAAAAAATTTAACCAGCCCAAATGCTTAAAAAGAAATGAAAAACTCACATTATCATTTTGAGCCACAACACTCATGGGAAAAGGCTGTGGCTATGAGAAAGAGTGCTTACAAATCCCCATCCTCCTTTTGTGAATTCTGGACCCACAGTTGAGAAACTGCATTGGGTTGATAGAAAGAGTTGGATAACTGGTAATGTGTCCACAATTGCTGCTACACCTCCTTTGCTTGGACCTAGAGACAATGCTCTAGCATAACTTGCTGGTGAATCCACGGGAATAAGCCTAGATTCATCTATATTGAACTCCTCTAATATATAGTTTTTAATAAACGACCCTGCTGGATATCCGATTGGTATGTTGCTTCCTCTCAAACTGTCTATACCGTTAACTGTTGGTGAAAGCTGTTGTACCGTGAGAATTGAAGTCAGGCATGCAGTATAATTTGAAGTGATGATTAAAAGAACAAATAACCATACGATAAGCACAGTTCGTACGACGTTGCTCTCCACTTTTTCTCCTGCATTAGCGCCAAATTATTTTCCTTAAGTTGCCCACACCAAGATATAAATATACATTGACATGAATCTCCTTCCAAGGCAGACACTAAACTATTACATACCCCTCGTTACACTACCAGCTCAATCTTTGACAGAGTAACTTCCAGGGAATTATTCACAAGTTGAAATGGTATGAAATTATGAAAATCCAGAAATGCATTAGTATGGTTTATACTTACAGTACTGAAAACATCTAAGGATCAATAATAGGCCTGAGGGGAGAAATACAGAGAGATTTAGTATACTCACTATGGGCATTAAACAATGTCGAGATACTGAACCTGCACACAAACATAATGAAAGGCCATAAGGCGTCTCAACATTTATGTTGAAATTCAGCTTCAATCTATGCCACTAAATCACTGAACCAGTTATTTAAAGAAAAACGATATAATATTTATCCTGAGAAATGCGCTCATTAATGGACATTATATCCTACTCCAACAGGAAAAACAGACTTAAATAGAAAACAAATTAGAATAATCGATTCAGTTAATGTTTTAAAAGGATGATACAGTAGAATACCTCTTCGGTAACAAATATCATATAGCCCATGGGGCTTCAAACAAGACCTAAGTTATCAAATACCTACTTCAACATGGAAAACAATCTTTGCTAGAAAATAAATTAGAGGGAAACATTCAGACAATTCCTTTCAATGCCTGGTAGAAGACAACAGCTGTTCGATAAAATATATCATTATGATGGGGCTTTTAACAAGGGCCTAGGTTATGAAATAATTCACACATGCTGCCTAGTTTTGGTTTCCCTTCAAGATTTATAGCAGGCCAATTTCATTATTGGACATACAGTAGAAAAGTGGATTGTTATAAGCTGTCTTCCTCAATCTGAACATAGAGATTTCTTTTCCATTATCATATTGTTGTAACACCCCGGTTTTGACCCTTAGATTATGTATAAATAATAATGAATTGGCTATAAGCTTGGATATATGTGATTTAAGTAAAGTGTGACCATTGATTTGTAAGTATGTACATTGTAAATATAATAAAAGGCCACTAAAAAGATGCAAGCTAAGAAGGTTAAGATAGCGGGCTATGAGCCCATCCATGAGAGGGGAAGAAAAGGGGACTTTTGGGGTTAAGAGGAAATAACAATATTTTATTACTACCCACCTTTTATTCTAAGTTTTCTAACTTTTATCTATGCTAATTAATTATTTGCCAACCTTGGGAGATAGTTGTACAAAAGAAAGATACATGGACTTTTTATGAAGATGTGGTCTCTTCTTAGCATGCAATATATTACCTATGATTTTAGGCATGCGAGCTTCTTCTTCTTCCTAGTTGATTATTCTCTTGGTTTATTCTCCTCTACCCTTATGCTGCCATACCTTGCTACCAGAGCCTACTTGTGGAAAATTGTTGCTTTGAAACATGAGAAAACCATGAGTAAGGTTATGGGTGAATGTTGAAGAGAAAGGAAGTCATTGTTCACAGCAAAAAATCCGCGGTTCCCAACACTAGAGATTCCCTTCCCTACACTAGAGCATTGCCTGAGGAATTGCATAACAAAGAAAGGGTTTACTTTCCTTGTGTCGTGTAGGTTGAGAGGGAAGAGCGTGGCCAGTTGAAATTGGATTGTTGTGCCTAGGAAGACTATAGTGTTAATTCCTTCTCTGATATTTCTGGGTTGGGTTGTGTGAGAGAGTTTAGAATCAACCAGTGGTAGTTTCATCCTTGTGGTTTCATAGCCCTGACTCGGGGGTGGCCTTTGTGATAGAGTGCTTATGGTCGGGTGGAACATTCTTCATTTGTAGCTAGTTGGTGAAGAATTGTAATCAAGATATGTATTACTTTTGTCATGGTTGTTGTTCATCTATGTTATTTATTTCTATTATGAGTTAATTGATGATAATGAGTAATTGGACATATTATCCCCAACTCTTAGGGATAACTAAGGAGATGATGTCTCGAGGCCCTAAGGTTGCAAACATGGAGTACCGAGAGACAGCTTGACTAGCAGTGTCCACTTGCACAGACAGAGACCCGCTTCAACACCAGAGTTCCAGGATCATCGTGACGGTATCCACCACATCAACTGGCTTCTGGAAGACATTGGGTCTTGCTCCATGAGGTACAAGTTAGGTATTATGGTGAATGTCATTTCAATATTTGAGGCATTTGAGTTTGTTTCATTTTAAATTGCTTTTGATTATGTAACGTCTTCTTGGACATTATGCTTTTTGCCCTGTTTCACCTTGGTGGTTGACGTTGTGCCCTAGTAAGTGGGTCACCCTTTGGGATAGGTTTGCTACTGGGAGGTCCTCTTGATGAGTCATCGTGCCATTCCCAACCATACTTGTCACTTTCCACACTTCATCCTCTCATCTCCTTACCTTTTGGGATTTTCAAGTGTACGGACCCAAGAAGGGGTTGTCCCTCATTTCATGGGAAGAGAGGCTGAAATCCTAGAGGCTTGCAGCTGGAAAAAGATAAAATCCAATCATGAACCTTCTAGATGCTTGCCCAGGGATATCGAGGACAATGAAATGTCTCTCGTAAGAAATTGATGGGATCCGTAAAAAATAACTAATACAAATGCCAACTAAGGTGGAGCATGAATGGGAACTGTTTTTCATGCTTAGGTAGAAGCCCCACACATGTTTTCAACTTGGAGAAGCATGATGTGACTAGGGTAGAGTCAAGGTGGACACTGTTTTTCATGCTTAGGTAGAAGCCCCACCTTGACTCCAACCTGGAAACATCTTAAAATAACAAAAGGCAATAAATGGGTTTGGAAAAAGGTTGCATTGAAAACGAAGGTGCAACACATCCTCTACAAAGGCACCCATAAATGAGACACTACAATCCCTTGTATGTCATGAACCCCATGCCCAAAAGTCTTTCCCCCATCCATGTCACTTCATCCACATGACTTAGAGGGAGGTCCACTTGGAAAACACTCTTAAACTTGAGGTATGATTCACCCAATAGGTCACTTTGTCAACTCTCCCATACTTAAACTTGGAAAATTGCATAGGGTCTTTGAGCACTTGTTTATTTTGATGAGGTGGTTTGGATGTACATGCTTAGATGGATCTTTTATTGATTTGATTTACTCATCATGATGCATTTGACTTGAGATCCTTGGAGGGCGTATTCATTTGTCTTTGCAAGACCTAGTTGGTGGATAGTTTTGGAAGAACAAGCCTAGCTTATTCTATATGCTATTATACAAGCCAGGCTTGGAGAGGATGTCAAGATGTTCTTCTGGGTTAATTCTCATTGGACGTGGGATGTTTCCAGGTGAAGACAAATCCAGGCCATGTAAGTGGATGAGGTGGTGTAGGGACGTTTGAACAATGGGTGCAGTGATGACAGGGGAATGTATAGCTTACCTGTGGGTGCCTCTGAAGAGGGTGAGTTGCACCTTGTCATGGATGCAAATGTTTCCAAGCCCATCAAATGCCTGTTATCTTTTATCTTATTGCTTTTTCTTTCAAGAGACTAGTTAAGGGACACTGCATTGGCGTGGTGACCAGTGGTGACAATGTTACCCACAAGCATTTCATGGAGATGAGAAGGTTGGCTCGTGATGAGACCCCCTTTCTTTTGGCTATGCCACCAAGAGTGACTACCCTGGCGTGGTGACCAACTGAATGGTAGTGTCATACCGCTACATTCCCATGGACCTAATAGGCTGGCTCATGATGAGACCCCCTATCCTCCAACTAGGTCTTGCTTTTATTATTTTATGGGTCCCTCTTTTTCTTGCTGAGAAGCCTTTTATTGCTTTCTTGTGGATCCATGGGCGAAGCATCTGAAGGTTTTGTTCTTTTGGCTTTTATCTCTTGCCAGCTACTTTTACCCTCTGGGCCTTTAGCCCCTTCTTCCCATAAGGTAAGGTACAACCCTTTGCTAGCTTGGAAAACCCAATGCCCGAACCAATGTATGGGATGGATGAGAGGGAAAAAGATGAAAATGACAAGTATGGTGGGAATGGACGATGACCTTTCATGAACCCACCCAATGGAAACTCAAATCCTATGGGAACCAACTTGCTAGGGCATCCTGTCATTCCCCCCAGGTGTGGACAAGTGGAAAGGCATAAGGTCCAAGCACACGTCAGAAGTAAAAAGAATTAAATGCACTTATTCAAATGTTTTGAGAATCAGAGTGACACATACCATGATACCCGGGCTCATTACCTCATGGAGAAAGACCCACCGCTGTTGAAGGACTAGACCAATGGGATGGATGTTGTTGTTGCTGACAAGATGGAGGCGTTGAAGAAGAAGGATGGGCCCTCCAGGGCCAAGCTCAAGTCAATATGGCTCTCGATACTCCATGTCTAGGACCTGTGGGCCTCGAGACATAATCTCCTTAGTTATCCCTAGGCTAGGGGATAACAAGTTGCCTAGGAATTTATCATTGGGGAAGTCCTTGTTAGAATATAGAAGATGGTGTGCTTGTTTTACCATTGACGATACCCTCGTCACCCAACCACAGGCCGAAGCCTCCCTCCGAGCACCTTAACCTTGACCTGAGAATTCCTCCGGAAGCAAACCCTAGGCTAGATAGCCA
>WSFP011494977.1:0-14426 GCA_009831015.1 Picea engelmannii
TGTTTCCGATTCTAAAATATTTAAATGTTTATCTTCTGATGTTTTCGATTAAGGAATTCTTAACTGCTTCTTAGTCGAATTTATCCTTCTCACCCTTTCTTCTGTCCATCATTTAAGCTGCAAAAGATCCAGTGAGTATATCACCTCGCCCTGTGGAAGTCATCTTTCCTCGTTTATGGCTGTGTTTCATTCCTAATTAATTACAGACCCCATAGCCCAATGGAGGAGTTGACTGTCTCAACCAATTCAAAAACACTTTGACAAAAAAGCCCATTGTTTTCATTAACTAGCCTAATATCTCTTCAAACAAAGCTATATCAAACAGAGAGATCCCTCTCTCAGTCTTGGAGGGCTAGATCCAAGACTCGAAGTGGTTCTAATGTTGCCTCTGTGACTGCCTTATAGCCTTGGGCAAATTACAGAGTGCTAACATCTTGGATAAATTTGTTTGTGTTGACCATTTTTGGGACTTTGACAGGTTGGTCAAAGGTGGAGTGCCCAGGCGAAGCAGAAATTACGGGATCTCTCCCCCTTTTGTGGGATTTTTGGGTTTAGGGTTTATGTAATGGGTATGGGATATCGGCCCATGGGTTTACCCGTGCTTAGGCCTCATTTGTAATCTATAAATAAGTAGCAAGGTAATCTAAGAGTAGTTCGATCAATATTTGGATCTATGTGATCAAGTTTTCTTAGTGCATAACTGGTTGGCTTTGTGCATACTGTGTATTGAGGCTTGCAGAGCTAAGTGCAAGAGTTTGTAAGTGTTGTGTGCATGGACTGTGTAAAGACTTTGTGCTTGGGCCTAACTCGGGGAAGGAGGATCTAGCGAGGTGTGTGCAAATCTCATGTCCTATCCATAGTGGGCTTTGTAGATCTGTGCATGTAAGAAGATTGGAAGAAGCTAATAAAAGAGGAGAAGAGTTGGTGGGTGTAGCCCCATGCTGGGGGTGAACCACGTATATCATGTGTTGTGATTACTTTGTGTGATTGATGTGATTTATGCTTAGTGTTGTAATATTTATATATGTTAGATACATATGATGTAGTATCTTAGTGCTTAATATCATGAATGAATGCTAGATCTATTTGATGCTATGTGTTGAATGGTTAGATATGCTTAAATCTGGTTGAATACTGCATTGTTTTGTAATTAGGGTTTTAGCATGTGATGTGAATCAGGGTTAAAGACTAATGAATGCTATATGATAAGTGCTCTATTAAGTATTGTGATCACAGATCTATGTCCCAGATAGGTTGTAGACACTTGAGTCCTGCAACCCCCCCTTCCTCTACCTCAGGTGAGACTTCATCTGCTTCACAAGTGTAGCCGAAAGGACCAGTAGTTACGGTTTTGTTGGTTCGTTGTTGAAGCGTTGAACCCTGTGTTACCCATGATTTTGGTCATCATGATGATGTATTGAGGATGGTGTACTCAAGCTCTTCATTAGAACTTTCTCCTGAGAAAAGTTACCTTCATCTCTTTCCAGAAATCACATTTTTGAGGAAGGTTCGCAGGCTGCCAATACATTTTCCTGCGAGAATGCATGATTCTCGTAGGCTGCCTTAAGCCAGAGTGCAAGAAGTTTTCACTGTGTCTAACTAATAGGGTGTGAACTCTTTCTAAATAAGGTAAAAAGATGAATTCTCGAAGCTTCTATAAGGGAATCTTCTAGAAGGATGAGATGGCATTCGAATGGTTATCTAAATACTAGATTTCCTGATATTTTGGGATCATTCTTATCCAAGTAACTAATTCATTCTCTCCTATAAATTGAGGGGATTCTCATGGAAAAAGTTAGAAGAAAACAAGGTTAAGAAGACATTGGAGAATTAGTGAAAGATTGTGTGAAGGACTGATGCTACAGCAGTTAAGTACTCCAGCAAGTTTATCAAAAGTGGTTGATCTTCTTCATGCAAGTGAGCAAGTGTGTGTGTCAGAGCCAAGGGCCATCGAAAGGAAGTTTGCAACATCAAGGCTCAGGTTGTAATCTTTGCTTTCCATCAATATGACACAGTAATATGTCCCTTTCACTTCGATTGGTTTGAGTTGTCCTGGTATTGACTGCACAAGAGCATTAGAGTGAAGCTGGAATAAAAAAGACCAAAGAAATCGATCATAAGGTATGTTCATGATTCTTTCCTCCTAGTTCATTCAATAGTCAAAATCTAGGGAAAGAGTATTATTCTGTCTTGCTTTGTTCTAGATCCAAGTGGATCTAGGGAGATCGGTTTGTGTCTGCACTTATGGATTTATCCAATAACAAAATTGGCGACTCCACTGGGGATCGATCCCATTTTTCTTTGTGGATTTTGATATTTTTCTGTGGCCATTTTCTCTGATTTATTTTTTCTCCTGTCAAAGCTCGTCAATACATTATCCTCAGGGATACTCTTTACCGTCGGAGAATTGACTCTATTTTTCGACGTTGTCTAATGTTCGACAAAGCTGAGAAATCTCTGAATGACTTCCATTTTGGAGCATGTGGTGTTCATATGTCTGGGTATGCTACTGCCTAGAAGATCTTACGCGCAGGTTATTTTTGGCCTCCCTTGTTCAACGACTGCATTACTGCTATTCAGAAATGTCATGCCTACCAGACCTACAATCAGAAAATTTGGTCACATCCTGCTCCTCTTCATCCTGTGGTCTCAGGTGGTCCTCTTGTGAAATGGGGCATTGATTTCATGACATGTCACCCTCACTCAGTCGGGGGGCATGGTTACATCATTGTAGCTATTGATTATTTTACAAAATGGGCTGATGCGATGCCAACATTCGATAATACTGGAAAGACTGCAGTGTTGTTTCTTTTTAACCATGTCATAGCCTGTTTTGGTGTTCCCCAAGCTATTGTTACTGATCACAGTAGTCATTTTAGGAATTTTATGATGTCGGAACTTACGGAAAATTTGGGTCTTCGTCATGATAACTCAACACCCTATTATCTGCAAGCTAATGGCTAGGTCGAAGCAATCAACAAATTTCTTATAACTATGCTTCGACGGATTATAGGAATTCATAAAACAAGCTGGCACACGATGTTGTTTTCGGCATTGTGGGCATACCGAACATCTGTTAAATCCACTATGGGGTTTATGCCTTCTCAATTGGTCTATGGTGTGGAATCCATTCTTTCTATAGAATGTGAGATACCCTCTCTGAAGCTAGTTGTCGAACTCTTACCCAATACTTCTGCTGAAGAAGAACATCTATTGTATCTGATGCGATTAGATGAAACTCGATGTGACACCACTCTAGTAATAGAAGCCCAGAAGAAACGTGTCAAGGCACAGTATGACAAGCATGTCAAGCCTTGGGTTTTCTCTGAAGGTGATCTTGTTCTTCTTTATGAACAGGATCGAGATACGTTAGGAGCTGGGAAATTCGAACCAATGTGGTGAGGTCCTTATATTGTTCGCCTAGTTTTGGAAAAAGGAGCGTATGAGATGGTTGATTATGATGGTATCCCTTTGATTGAACCCAGGAATGGGTTGTACTTGAAGAAGTACTATGCATAAATCATTTTTGCACAAGTACTTGTATTTTATGTATCATACTTTGTGTGTGTTACTTTAGTTTTCTTTTGACGTTATTTGGTCTCTGCCCTTATGTGACGTTGTGTTTGATTGTCAGATGTCGGAGTCTTCGCTACCCTATATTGGCTTCACTGATGGTGCTAGCCGTAGCACTTGGAACCTAGCTTCCGCTGCGTGGGAAATCTATGCTCCAACAAACGAACTTATATCTTTACAAGGTGTATGTCTTGGCCGTGCAACCAACAACATTGTAGAGTATAGCGTCGTTATTGAATTATTGGTTGATGCTATCTCACTCAGAATTCGTCATTTGGTTGTGCGACTTGATTCGTAGCTTGTAGTACTACAACTAAGTAATATCTATTATATTCGAAGTCCTACTTTGATAAGGGTGTATTTGTGAATTCGCTTCTTGGAACGTTATTTTGATCACATTGAATATCAACATATTCCTAGAGGTATTAATACATTAGCAGATGCATTGGCTAATTATGTATTGGATAGACATTTGAACCATTTATAAATTAAACACATCAAAATTCACACATTAAAAAGTAAACCGGTAGAAGCCATCTGTATATAATGATCAAAAGAGTTTGTTGTTTTTACAAAAAGTTTGTCCAAAGACCAAAATATCAAAATTTGAAGTTTATAGCTTCTACAAAATAACGTCATGGATGACGTTCACGGTAACACACGACTTCCCTAGCAACCCTACGGAACAGTCGACTCATAGCTGCTGATACCCCTACAGTGTGACATTGATCGCGTCGTGGAACCTCTTCCAGAGTCATATCTGGAATGTCTGTTGTCAGGCCCTCTAAATTCTGTTCCACCACCTGATAATCTTCGGCATACTGTGGCGTTGCTGCTGCTACCTCTCCTCGTCGCTGGATAGGAGAGGTGTCAGGAGGTCTATACGGTCCAACATCTGTGTTATCAACAAACATTTTGTGTTAGTCTTCGGATAAATATATATAAAACAAAAACATTTAAATATGATAAAAATTCAAAAACATTTAAAAAGAGAAAATGTGTGTACTTCTTACCAAGGTCACCCCACTGAGCGTCCCGTATGGGCTGCCTACGAGAATGCCTATGCGCAGGTAGGGTTCAAAATACAACTTGAAACTGAAAAACTAACCAATGAAATCAAAAATTTAAACCATGAAAATGTCAAGAATGAAGAGCTTCCCTTAATGTTGCAGATGGCTCGTTGAATGATCTCTTGTAGCTCCCGCAAATCGATGCCAAATTCAGAGGGTAAAAAGGGGGTTTTAGAGCTCAATAGTGAAAATGTGAAATGATATGGTAAAAATGATTATTTACTCATTTGAGTTACTTTTTACTATGTCATTTTGGGTTTTTATGTTTATTTATTGTTTAAACCTAATCCCTAATATCAAGATGAGTATGATGACTTGCAGGTATGATAACATTGATGATTACATACAAGGATATGGACATATTTTTCTTCGTTATGGTGTGTTTTTAATTGTTTTTCATGGTTTTTACATAAAACCTCGAGCGTCGTTTTTATCCGTTCTTGCACTCGTGAAAAACATAAGAACGTGATCGAGCATAGTTTTATCACTTTTTCGGGCTCAACAAGGTTATATGAAAAAGGAATCCCCATGGAGTCCTCTTTAAGCTCTTTTCAGACTCTCTAAAAATGAAAAGATCATCGAGCAACCTTGCTATTTTCACGCTCGATAAATTATTTGAAGTACGTGTCTGGTGAGCGATAATTTCCCTCTTTTTCTGTCTCATCCAGACTATTTTACGAAAAAGGAAATGAGAGAGTTCTCTTTTAAGTGTTTTTCCAAACTCTATAATCTTGAAAAATCTTTGAGTTTACTATATCTGGATTCGTTAAACAAACATTGATTGACCCGTGATGGGACTGAACCACTCCTTCTTAGGGTTCGTTAAACATACTCCGAGGGACTCGTCCGAAGGATGAGCTTATATCAACAAGCATATGTGATCCTCTTCAAGCTTGCGTAAAAATAAAGAGGTACTTGCCAGAAATGGTGGGGGGAAATTTGGGAAAGGGATATGTTTCATCTTCATATTGATTGGAAGTAAGTGTCGCTCTTGAACATGACACCCCCTATTCATCATTTGAAGCCGGTTTGGGAAATCCATTTGTCTCTCTTTCGATTGATTACAAGTTCATTTCATGTGTCGTCTTTGAGTCAATGTTTCCAAATCATTGGTCGTGTCATTCATATTTTCAAGAGAAGTCCATTTGAAACCTATATTGAGTCAGCCATTTGCAGTTATCCATCCTCTCCGTATCGGCCTTCCCTGTGTCCAGTCCAATTTGCAAAATGCTATGTTTCACCTTCAAACTATGTTACTCATTTCGTGTCACTGATGGGGGATACATTAAGGCCCTCCTGTGACGAGTTTTGTTTCATCGACTTCAATTCATTATCCGTAATCAAGACATAGAAATTATTTAGTACCTTGGAGCTTGCATGCCTTAATGGAAATTTTCCTCGCTTTTGACGGTGGGTTTACATCATTGACCCCTAATCGAAAGATTCCATCAAATGTTAGACATCAATTCATTTATTCACATTTGATGGATTTTACTATAGTACCTTGGGAGTCATTGACATCAATGGTGATTTCCCTCGCACTTGTTAACGATTTCATCAATGATCGGTAATCAAGTGGTTTCTACCATGTTCGGCTTCAACATATGTCATCACATGGTTAGATTTGTACTTTAGGTGACGAGATTGAAGACCCTGGGTATTATCTTTGTGATCCAGGTTGCGATGGAGTATGTATAATTTGTGACACATAGATCCACTATGTATGTTTCATGGCTATGTCGTCTTGATTTGAAATTTCTCGCATACATCCACAGTATATTCAGGTGGCTATGCTATATTTTGACAGCATGGATTCATAGTGTATGATTGGTGGCCATGACCCATGTCTACAATGGCGTCAGTCTGTGATCTGAGTATGGGAATGTCTACCTCAGAATTTATATATATAATATTTTGCAGATGCTTGGTTGTTCGCAGGTTTCCGATTAGATGTGCTCCTGGTTCTCGACACACACATGCAGCTTACAAATTCTATCGACTATCACTGGTTCCAATCTCAGACTTTGGGGGGAATTTTGTTACCCATGATTTTGGTCTTCATGATGATGTATTGAGGATGGTGTACTCAGGCTCTTCATTAGAACTTTCTCCTGATAAAAGTTACCTTCATCTCTTTCCAGAAATCACATTTTTGAGGAAGGTTCGCAGGCTGCCAATACATTTACCTGCGAGAATGCATGATTCTCACAGGCTTCCTTAAGCCAGGGTGCGAGAAGTTTGCACTGTGTCTAACTAATAGGGTGTGAACTCTTTTTAAAGAAGGCAAAAAGATGAATTCTCGAAGCTTCTAGAAGGGAATCTTCTAGAAGGATGAGATGGCATTCGAATGGTTATCTAAGTACTAGATTTCTTGATATTTTGGGATCATTCTTATCCAAGTAACTAATTCATTCTCTCCTATAAATTGAGGGGATTCTCATGGAAAAGGTTAGAAGCAAGCAAGGTTAAGAAGACATTGGAGAATTAGTGAAAGATTGTGTGAAGGACTGATGCTACAGCAGTTAAGTACTCCAGCAAGTTTATCAAAAGTGGTTGATCTTCTTCATGCAAGTGAGAAAGTGTGTGTGTCAGAGTTAAGGGCCATTGAAAGGAAGTTTGCAACATCAAGGCTCAGGTTGTAATCTTTTCTTTCCATCAATATGATACAGTAATATGTCCCTTTCCCATAAAGCTAAGTCTACTTTATTGTATAATTCCTTGATCATATACATAGATTGACTGTTGAATATATTGAGTTGTTTTCACTTCGATTGGTTTGAGATGTCCTGGTCTTGAATGCACAAGAGCATTAGAGTGAAGCTGGAACAACAAAGACCAAATAAATCGATCATAAGGTATTTTCATGATTCTTGCCTCCTAGTTCATTCAATAGTCGAAATATAGGGAAAGAGTATTATTTTGTCTTGCTTTGTTCTAGATCCAGGTGGATCTAGGGAGATCGGTTTGTTTCTAAACTTACGGATTTATCCAATAACACCTTGGGTCTGCCCCTATGCCAACAAATGCTTTTGTTGTCGGGACTGAAACTGTGATTTCTTGGAACTAAAGAAAAGAGAAATATTTGTGCATAGATATGTTGATGTAGTGCGCAGTATTCTACTTGACCTATGAAGCTCTATGCTAAGAAGAGAAGTGTGATATGAAGAAAAGAGGTAATATTTTAAATATTTGTGCTCTGATAAAGGTAAGATAAGTGGAATTTTTTTTTTCTAAAGAATGGATCTAGGTATGTTTGATAGATTTTTTCCTAGTCTGAAAACTAGGGTACAGCTAGAAGTAAGAAGGTGTGATATGAATAGATCTGATAGAAATAGCGAAAGATATGTTATTCCTATGCATAGAGAGAATTTTTGGACTAACAAGTGGATGCATAATCCTAGAAAGAATATTTTGCAGGTTCGTCACTGTGATCCCAGTGCGCAGTACAGGAAAGGTTGGGGATCGTTTAAGAGAAAGAGAAGATTGACTCTTTGTTATAGTTGCAGAAAACTGGGACATCTTGCTAAAGAATGCCCTGGTAAAGGTCCTCTTTTACTTTGTTGTAAAGCTACTGGACATGAGGTTTTGGATTTCCCTAGAATGATTGCTAAAGTTGAAAAGATGAACATGAAACAATAAAACCATGAGGAAGGTCAAGAGACTAAGAATATGCTAAAGAACCAGAAACAATCAGAGGCTATATTATTGCAGATGAAAGAAACATTTTATGATCACAGAGACATTAGTTTACCAGATATCTTAAAAGAAAATCAATGCATAGAAACAAGAATAGGAGACTTCAACATAGACTATGTATTGGATGCAGAAACACAGGTGAACATTATGCCAGAAAGTACTTGGGAAATTTTGGGAAAGCCTGCTATGATTCCTTCATTAAGAGGAATAGGATTGTTTAAAGGAAATATGATAACCCTATGTGGAATACTTACTCATGTACCTATGAGTGATCATGGAACATTGACGGAAGAAGAATTTGAGGTAATTAAGTTTGTTGAGAACAACGCTCCCTTTGCACTTTTGTTGGGAAAGACTTGGATTGAGAGAGATCAGATATGAAGGAAAGAAGAAGAGGAAGCTATAGAACAGAAAAAGAAAGAATTAAGGGATTTCATGGCTAGGATAATAGCGCGCTTAATAGAATAATAGGAAGACAAGTCGAAGCAACTGAGGGCCAGAGACCTAGCTGTCGAAATTGAAAGAATGCAACAAGGCTTAAAGAACCTATCCATGCAGGAGAGTAGAGAACCGACTCCAGAAACAATAAGAGAAGAAGTATTACCCTCAAACCCTGTGAAAGACCCTCAGCAGTGTGAAGTTACTATGCTAAGAGAATATAAGAACAAGAATGGAAAGATGAATCCAGAGACGCGGATCACAGGAAAGAAAGCAAGAAAGCTCAGTAAGAAGAAAGCAAAGCTAGAAAAATTGTAGGAGGTTCCAGAGAGGACTTTGCAGAAGGAAGGCTTGCAGAACTTGAACCTCGCTAGAATAGAAGAATAGCATAGACTGGCACTTCACCACAATGAAGCAATATGACCATTGGAGGCATCCCAACCATTAGAATGATGCTCCAGAATGGATAGAAACGTAGTTATTTCCAGAAAGATCATCGTTGGACCATTTTGACCGTGCCATAATGAATGGATTGAGGCATTCCTGACCATTGGAGGAATCTGTTACAATGTTATCTATTTATCCCATTGAATGTCTTACCTAGGACACTTTTGAAAATTGTGATTATCTGAGCCCACAGAGAACTAATTTCTTGCGCACAGTGCTTATTGAGACCTCCCCACCCATTCTGCTTACCTTGAGTATTTGTCCAACTACTCTAGATATCTGATCTCAAGCGTGTATGTCGGGTGACTTTAGCGTAGTAGAGAAATCCGTCAAAGAGATCCTAATAGACCTCACGGCTACGAAGGTCATGTCTGCAGGCATACAGGCTTCATCGATGAGAGGATTGCAATCATCCCCATCAACTTCACGTCGATCTAGGCCATTTCGAACTGCGATGGAGAAAAGAAGTAAGAATCGCGATGACTTGGTGAATGCCAAGATCATCCTGTCTGTCCTACCTGACTACATCCTACCTCTAGCTGGCACGGTTAGTCATGACAGTGTTCCGAGGGACTTCAACTATACACTGATCACTATGTACCTCTCGAAGGGGATATGCGTAGTTGGAAAATAGTTAGGACAGATTCTGACGCTCAAGATCAATGATTTCAACTTAGGATACCTCAAGAATTATGGAATGCTTGCACCACATAAGTACTTGACCAAGACAACGGGGAAGAATTCGAAGATAGTCCCCCAGCCATGGACCATGGACATCGCAAGATATGTGATGAAGATACCACACTTCGGAAAACATCAAGAGGTTAATGTGTGCGTTAAACACATCTTTCCATTCTACCATGGCGGTTACCTATGGTTGCATAGGCACATCACTGTAGATCCGGCGTTGATCCACCGGATCACTGGATTGAGCATGCAAGGACCAGACCCTCAAGAATTTTACCCAAGGAAGGTTGCAAATCGCGCCCTGGAACAATGAATAAAGGACACCTATGATGATGTGGAGAAGGGGAAGTGGGGCTACAAGGTAGCCTCCATCCAAAATGGTGCAGTGCACCTAGATTTCCAGTTGATCACTAGTAAGCTCATCGAGAAGAATAGAATAATGCAGGTCACGGGGTTTTTCATCGACCTCACAGGAAAATGCATTGAAGGAATGTAGATGAACTGGGTGAGCTACCTTGTCAATGAGTTGGAGCAAGATTGTCGCGAAGCACAAGACCGGGGCTACGTGTTTCACTTTAGCTAATTGTTGATTATCATTGCCTTTGTCACTTGGGAGATGCCGGAGGGAGAAACCTTCCTTGAAGTCAAGCCATCCAAACCACTGGCCACAAGGTTCACTACCCTTTGGTATTCGAGTGACATGGAGAAGCAATGGAATTCAAATGTGGTGTTCCACACCTATTACTTGCAGCTGAAGATATCCATTGAATCCTTCCCTCATATGACACTGAATACACTCCATAGGTTTAGGCCAATAGCAAAGTTTCACGCAGAAAGACACTTCATTTACATCACTGCACGTGGGGATGAACACAAGGAAGAGATCTAGTCCTATTACAAACTCACCATGGAAGATATGGAGAAAATAACCAAGGAATGGCCTGCAGAATTCCTTGTACCAGTAAAACAGATAGAACTCTCTGACCCCGACCTCATCGGAAGTTCTTTAGTCACATAGGAAGAGTATAATGGAATCGGCTGTAGAAAGAAGAAGAAGAAGGAAGAAGTACAGGAAATGAACAACGCATCAGAGGAGACTACACCAGATTCACCTGGAGGAGGAGGAGATGACGAAGTAGGCAAAGAAGAGGAGGAAGGGGAATAATACAAGCAGGAACAGGGTGAAGTGACACTGCCTAAAGATCCCCTTAGAGAGGCCGAGACATCCAAGAAAAGAAATTTTTCCCCGAAGAAACCTTCAACACGGAAGAAGTCAAATGCCAATAAGCCTCAATTATAGACTGTACTTATGGTGGATGATATTGACCTCATCATCATCATTGTATCAGATATCTCCGAGGACATTTTGTAGTGAAGCGAAGCCAAACAAGAGGCAATGTATAACTGGATCGAAGTACAGCTAAAAGGGGTACAGCAAGCCCTCTATTCAAACCGTACAGTGTCCACTGCACCATCATCATCAGAAGGTATTGAACTGGGATATTAGCCAACCCAACTATGCAGACTAGCAAATACGACAGAGGCTCGCCTTCATCATGTACAGGAAGAAAAAGAATAGGCCATAGAGGCATTGAAGCAAGAAAAGGAGGAATCCCTATAGAAATGTCGGGTTGTGCAGCAAGAGAAATATTACCTCCAGGTGAAGTTTGTAGAGGACAGAGAGTAGATCCAGAAAGAAAAAGAAAAGTTGCTCGCAGAGTAGATCAGAGTTAAAGAAGTAATCACTAGAGCACTTCGCTCTATGCCAGGCCTGGCACAAATGGAAGAAGAAACAGCTAAGAGCCAAGTGGGGAAGCTCGCTGAAGCCATTCAACAGCTTCAAGCAAGATTCATAGAACTGTAATTACAAGTAGTGTCAAGCACTCCGCTGGAAATGCGAGATTAGAGGGAAGAAACTACCAGGAGCTTAGTCGAAAGAATCAAGTCATTGGCCTTAGAATGCAAGAAACTCAGCAATAGAAGTGCGCAGACCTATGAACACCTTGCAGAGGACCTAGAAATAAGGACATTGGAGTCAGAGCTCCAGGAGGCGAAGAAAAAAGAAGCAATAGTACAAGCACAGTTGAAGCTACTATCAGTGTTTGAGAAGATGAAAAGGTCACAGGAACAGTGCACATTTCAGCAGCAGGTCCATGTCATCCAGAGTAGAGTCATGGAAGTGACCCAGAGACTCTAGCCAATATAGGATGAAGCCTGCACACTTTTTGAGGAGATCGAGGGATGAGGTGCATAGTTGGAACAAGTGGTCACCACAGTGGAACAATGCTTGGAAGGACCTGTCACCAAGAAATTCATTCAGGAGTATTCCGAGCAGGAGGCCCTGGTGAAAAAGCAAGTCGAGGTAGCTCGAGGCCTTCGAAGTAGAGTTTCCCAGATCAGAGTGACTCAAGACGAGTCACAGGTGAGTGTTGGGGGCATGTTGGTCCTTGACCAAGTCTTGGAGAACTTTGGTCCTCTTGACCATTTTTGGGACTTTGACAGGCTGGTCGAAGTCAGAGCACCCAGGTGAGGCAGAGATCATGGGATATCACCCCCTTTTGTGGGCTTTTTGGGTTTAGGTTTTATGTAACGGGTATGGGATATCATCCCATGGGTTTACCCTTGCTTAGGCCTCATTTGTAATGTATAAATAAGTATCCAGACGATGTAAGAGTAGTTCAATCAGTAGTTGGATCTATGTGATCAAGTTGGCTTAGTGCATAACTGATTGGCTTTGTGCATAACTGGTTGGCTTTGTGCATACTGTGTATTGAGGCTTGCAGAGCTAAGTGTAAGCATTTGTAAGTGTTGTGTGCTCAGACTGTGTAAAGGCTCTGTCCTTGGGCCTAACTCAGGGAAGGAGGATATGGCAAGGTGTGCATAGATATATTTTCCTATGCGGAGTGGGTTTTGTATCTCTGTGCATGTAATAATATTGGAAGAAGCTAATAAAAGAGGAGAAGTGTTGGTGGACGTAGCCCCACTCTAGGGGTGAACCACGTATATCCTGTGTTGTGATTACTTTGTGTGATTGATGTGATTTATGCTTAGTGTCGTAATCTTTATATATGTTAGATACATCTGATGTAGTATCTTAGTGTTTAATATCATGAATGAATACTAGATTTGTTTGATGTTATGTGTTGAATGGTTAGATATGCTTAGATCTGGTTGAATACTACGTTGGTCTGTAATTAGGGTTTTAGACTGTGATGTGAATCAGGGTTAAATACTAATGAATGTTAGTTGCTAAGTTCTTTGGTAAGTATTGTGATCACAGAAATGTGTCCCAGCTAGGTTGTAGACACTTGAGTCTTGCAACCCCCCCTACCTCTACCTTTGGTGAGACTTCATATGCTTCGCAGGTGTTGCCGAAAGGGCCAGTAGTTAGGGTTTTTTTCATGCGTTGTTGAAGCGTTGAACCCTAGGTCTACCCCTATGCCAACAACACTTTCCAGACTTTTCAAGGTTTCTTAACGACCCAATTTTTCATGATTCGTGTTGGCCCCCCATGCCGACTAAGTTGCCCTCGAATATTATGAAATTCGAAGGAAAGCCTAGCGAAGATCTAGGTGATCACATGACAAATTTCCACGTATGGTGCTCATCAAAATCACTGTGAGATGACTTTGTACAGTTTCACCTGTTTCAATGCACTCTTATCGAGGGTGCCACGAAATGGTACATCTAGCTCGACCGCTCAAGATATTCTTACTTTAGCGATTTGGCGATGGTTTTCCTGAACCATTTCCAATTACCCATGAGATATGATGCCAGCACTGAATTGCTAGCCAACTTTGAGCATAGTAAGGCAGATCATATCTCGGATCAAATTCGAGAATGGTGGCATTAGAAGAGCTTGATCAAGGTACAGGTCCCACTGGCTTTCCTCCTGGAGTGGTTCCTGAAGTCTTTGGTACCACAATTATCCAAGGAAGCTGCAACTTCGGGAATGTTTTCATAGGAGGAGGCAATAATGAGAGCGCAACAGCTCGAACTAATATACTCTCAGTCTGGCTTACTCTATGAGATTTTTCTAGATGCTCCACGGTCCATCCTTGACAAGTCCAGACAAAAGTTTTGACCACATGTCCATGGTATAGTTGGTTCATCACAAGGAAATTCCATTGATCAGTTGTCAAATCAATTGCAACAATTGTCGATACAGCAGAAAGTGGCCAGCCAAACCTCCGGTTTAGTTGCTCCCCCTACCCAAAAGTCGGACATACATAGTGTGTAGTCGACGAACCTGAAGGCCAACTAGCACCCTGAAGGAAATAAAAAACAACGAAACAAGAAGGATAAAGGGAATAAGAAACCTAACAACAATGTTAGCGGGTACAACATAGAGAAGATAAAGTTGAAGTATCTGTGTAACCTTTGCATGGAGGACCATCCGACTCACATGTTCCCTCGACTTGTGGAGGCCTAGAAGTCATTGGCGTAGCAGCAGCCTGTTGTGATAACGAACCCATTTCCACATGGGTAAAATATGACTCAAGCCTCTTCGAGCAC
>ML884754.1:5921-20347 GCA_009831015.1 Picea engelmannii
AGGAAAGAACTTAAGGTTCTTAGGTCCTATTTGAATCTTCTTAGAATTGAGATTTGTTACATAGTCGTTGAAAAAAGACAAAAGATTTATGTAGTGGATATTAATTTGGTCTTTGTGTGGGAAATTTTATGCCATTAGTATGTTTTGTACAAAAATAATGTATCTTGGGGACTACACCATGGTCAAGGAACAAGGAACGAGGAATGAAAATTGTACGAGGACTAGACATCGACAACAGGGACCTGCGAATGGGGCCAACGTTGAATTTTTTTCAAATAGTTTCTGTATGCACTGGAATTTTTCATGGATAGGATATTGTCATGACTTAACAATATGGGAGGGTTTCTAGACTCAAATTTGAGTGACACACCCACTTTCTTCCTTCATCAATTCATCATGTAAACTATAAACCCTAATTTTGTTTCAAAGTACACAATTTGGTTGACGCAAGTTTTAGGCTTTCGTCAGTCTTTCTTCATTTTTATTTTAGGTTCTACATTAATGTATATACAATGTATCTGTATCATAGTTTTGATGAAAAATCCCTCTATTTCATTGATTTCTTAATCAACACCATCAAGATACTAGAGGCAGTCAATAGTGACATGTGAATGGGGCCAACGTTGAAATGTTTTCAAACTGTATCTATATGCATTGAAATTTAACCTAGATAGACTATTCACATGCCTTAATGATATGGGAGGGTTTCTGGACTCAAATTTGACTGACACACTCACTTTATTCCATCATCAATTCATCATGGAAACCACAAACCCTATTTTTCATATGTTCTATTAGATATGTTAATGATTCCATGTTTCATATTTGTATTTGACTGAAGGTCCAACTAGCTTGCAAAGTATCAATTTGAGATTTCAATTTTATAAACCAAATATGAAATCAATCCAAGCATAATTTGATATCGTCGCAAGAGAGATGAATGTAAATAATCTTGTGACAAATTTGCTATACTATCAACGCCAAACATTCGTCGATAGTATAGGTAATTCATCGCAAGAATATTGTGTCTAATTTGAATGGTGTTACATGGTTTGCAAGGACTGTAGGGATTATATTATGGTGCATTGTAGTGTATTCTATAAAAAAAATCTCTATTCCAAACCTAAAAATGGATAGTGCCATATCTTGTTCATAAGAAAAATATTCTTGGTATGTTTCCTTTGTGGATATGGTGGCTCAAGCCCTCAGTACACACGATGCCTTACAATGAAATGTAACAATTTTACTATTGAATGATAGTGTTTTGTCACCCATGGTTAAGGAAAGAACTTAAGGTTCTTAGGTCCTATTTTAATCTTCTTAGAATTGAGATTCATTACATAGTCGTTGAAAAAAGACAAAAGACTTATGTAGAGGATATTAATTTGGTCTTTGTGTGGGACATTTTATACCGTTAGTATGTTTTGTACAAAAATAATGGATCTTGGGGACTACACCATGGTCAAGGAAAGAGGAAAGAGGAATGAGGAATTATGAACAAGGAACAAGGAACGAGGAACGAGGAACGAAAATTTTACGAGGACTAGACACCGACAACAGGGACCTATGAATGGGGTCAACGTTGAAATTTTTTCAAACAGTTTATGTATGCACTGAAATTTGTCATGGATAGACTATTGGAATGTTTTAATGATATGTGAGGGTTTCTAGACTCAAATTTGAGTGACACGCCCACTTTATTCCTTCATCAATTCATCATGTAAACCATAAACCCTAATTTTCTTTCAAAGTACTCAATTTGGTTGACGCAAGTTTTAGGATTTCATCTGTCTTTCTTCATTTTTCTTTCAGGTTCTACATTAATGTATATACAATGTATCTGTGTCATAGTTGGGATGAAAAATCCCTCTATTTCACTGATTTCTTAATCAACACCATCAAGATACTAGAGGCGGGCAACAGTGACGTGTGAATGGGGCCAACATTGAAATGTTTTCGAACTGTATCTGTATGCATTGAAATTTGACCTGGATAGACTTTTTTCATGCCTTAACAATATGGGAGGGTTTTTGGACTCAAATTTGACTAACAGAGACACTTTCTTCCATCATCAATTCATCATGGAAACCATATACCCTATTTTTCATATGTTCTAGTAGATATGTTAATGATTCCAAGTTTCATATTTGTATTTGACTGAAGGTCTAGCTAGCTTGCAAAGTATTAATTTGAGATTTCAAGTTGATAAACCAAATATGAAATGAATCCAAGCATCTTTCGATATCATCGCAAGAGAGACGAATGTAAATAATCTTGCGACGAATTTTCTATAAGCAATTATATTTAGGAGTTATAGGTTAGAGATGTTATGAGTTAAAGTAGTTAGGGATGAAGTATTATAAGACTTATAGATGTTAGCAGTTCAAAATTATAGGGGACATGGTATTAGGAGGTATAAAGGTTATAAATGTTAGGAGTTAATATTAAGGGTTGTATAACTTGGGTGTTAGGAATGTTTTTTTAGGTATTATAAGAAATATGGTTTTCATGAGTTATAATGCTTTAAGTGTTAAATATTATAAAGTATAAGAATTGAGGGTGTGAAGTTATGGGGGTGAATATTATATGAGTTATAGGGTTTAATGGTTATATTTGTCAAAGGTTATATGGATTAGAGGTTATATCGATTATATGGGTCAGAGGCTCTAGATGTTAACATGTAGGGGTTAAAAGAATTAAGGGTTGGGATTTATTGGATTATGGGTTATATGGATTAGAAGTTACAAGGATTATATGGGTTATATGGGTTAGATTCTATAGATGTTAATAGGTAGGGGTTAAAATAATTAAGAGAATTAAGGGTTAGGATTTATTGAGGATTATATGGGTTATATGGGTTAGATGCTATAAATGTTAACATGTAGGGGTTAAAAGAATTAAGAAAATTAAGGGTTAGGGTTTATAGATGTTAACAGGGTTAAAATAATTAAGATAATTAAGGGTTAAGATTTATTGGATTAGGGGTTATAGAGGTTAATAGGTAGGGCTTAAAATAATTAAGGGTTAGGATTTATTGGACTAGTGGTTAAGGGAAGAGGTGATATGGGATAACTTGTATAAAGGTTATACATGTTTTAAGGGTTGGATGTTAGATATTATTAAGGATAGATGAGTTAGGTCATGTTGACGGTCAATGATTATAGGGGTTGAGATTATAGGTTTAATGTTAGATATTGTTAAGGATATATGAGTTAGGTGTTGATGGGCAATGATTTTAGGGGTTACAAGGGTTAATGATTATAGGGTTAACATGTAGGGGTTAAATAATTAAGGGTTAGGATTTATTGGTGTAGGGGTTACAGGGAAGAGGTGATATGTGATATATGGTATGAAGGTTATAAATTTTTTTAGGATTGGGTGTTAGATATTGTTAAGGATATATGAGTTAGSTGTTATGTTAGGGCTTTATGAGTGATAAGTATATATTAGGTGCTATGGTTAGGGATTATACGTGGTAAGGTTATAATAGGGATTATAGGTGGTAAKGTTATAAGCTTTATGTTATAGGGGTTACAAGGGTTAATGATTATAGGGTTAACATGTAGGGGTTAAAATAATTAAGGGTTAGGATTTATTGGATTAGGGGTTATACTAGGGAAGAGGTGATATGTGATATATGGTATGAAGGTTATACAAAATTTAAGGGTTGGGTGTTAGATATTGTTAAGGATATATGAGTTAGGTGTTAACGGAAAGGGATTATAGGGGTTGAGATATATCCATTTAGGTTATAAATATCAAGTGCTAGGGGTTATGAGGGATAACTTATATATTAGGTGCTATGACAAGGGATTACAGGGGTTATATGTGGTAATGATTATAAGCTTTATAGTTTAGGGGTTAATGATTATAAGGTTGAGGGGTGAGGGGTTATAGGGTCAAGATTATAGATATTATAAGAAAGAAAGGTTTTTTAGTTAAGATTTGAGTTGGTTTGAGATTTGAGATTTGATTTCGATCACAACCTAGAAAGACTCTTGGAGTGATAACATAACCAATTGTTGGCTAAATGTTAGATCAAAATAGATCACGACAAGATCCTATTCCTCTTTTCTGATAGAGAATCCCATGTGATCTGGTACAACAGATCTTCTATGATCTAGCTAGAATGTGACCACCAGAGAAGACAACGAATGATCATTGAAAATAGTTTTTAGGGTCTATTGGTGGTAAAAACAGTGATATGCACCCTCCCTTAAGCTCTGGCAGTTAGAATATGTGACAATTTTCAAGAAATTCCTTACGAACGGTGGCAACGATTCAATGATCAAATCCGCAGAGGCAACTTTCTCTCTCGTGTAATTCTGGCGAACATCAAATTCTTCAATAGCTTAATAGTAAAACCGATCCTTCAATGCCGTGATCCCCCTTCAAAACTATTCAGTAGCTTGAAGATGTGACGTCCTCAACGCGCAACGAATTAGAGTTTGACGGATGACTTCTCCACGCAGTAGATTGACGGACGACTCCTAGTGAGATAAACAGATGTCTCCTCCACGCAAAAACTTAGCAATCGCTAACCTGATCTGATTATTATAAGAGTGTTTGGTCACTTTGCACACAAACCTATTACTAATAAGTGGTAACAACGAAAATTTGGGTGTTAACCCATAATGTTTTCAATCTTCCTTCTAAGTCACACTAACCATTGTCATTGACCATCTCATACAAAAGGATGTCAATATCAAGAAGATAAATTAAATCCCTATTCAAATTTATCTCTAATAACAAGATAAACTCCAAATTTTTGTATGAGACCCCCTTGTCTATGGGACAAGGGATCCCCTCCACCCAGTGATTTGATTGGTAAAGTCTATGCTGTAGGTATACATACCCTACCCCCCTCTAGATTTGAACTTGTGACCTCTTAGGAGAAAACACATGTTCTTAACCATTAGACCCACTATAATATATATATATATATATAATTTATATAATTTATATATTATAAATATATAAATTAATAAATAAATAAAAAACAAAACCAAAACCCTTTTAACAAAAATGAATCCTCCCCATTTGTGTATTCATACCCCCGGTCGCATCCTGTACTGTGCACTCCATATCTCACACGAATAGAGTGTGCACGCGACCTTTGTGGGGAGAAAGGTTAGTCTGCAAGGAGAGGAGAAAGGGTAGTCTGTGAGGAGAGCAGGAGCACATGAGGGCACATGAGGGTGAGTCTGCCAGGAGAAAGGGAAGCACACGAGGGCACACGAGGGTGATTCTATGAGAAGAAATGGGAGCACACAAGGGCACACGAGGGCGCGTCTACAAGGAGAAAGGGGAGCACACAAGGGCACATGTGAGGGAAGCAAGAATGGTGAGTACCCTAAGTATTATCCACAGTATTCACAATGGGTTCTTGATATCCACATCCTCAAACATCAATAGTAGTGCTTGGAAACGACCATGGATGTCTATCAACTATCTCCACATAATAAAACCCTTTGTATTGAGGATGAGTGTCTATAGAATAAGGGATAAGCTTCTTTGTTTTTTCCTTACGTGGTTCACAAAGTAACTCTATAACACAATCACCCATATTCTCTTCTTCATATGAATCCATGTCATAAATAGGGGGGGGGGCATTAAAAAACAAAATATAGGATCTAGGATTGCTCTGCTCAAGAAGCTTGGATTATTGGTGGAAGTTTGTGTGAATTATTCATTTTTCAACTTGAGAATGGGAAAATTTGTTTCTTTATCATGTAGGATAGTAGGACTTACCTCATCATATAATTTCAAACATGTATCATACTCTTCATTCCAAACATTTTCATTTGCATTTTCTTTGAAATTTGGAATCCATACCTAATATTTGGCAAAGATCAGTCATGTTGTAGGGATGGGGGTGCTTAAGGGATACCCACATGCAGCCTTACCTACATCAATGTTGGAGGTAGAATCCAAACACTAATCTATCTTTAAATTTGGAAAGCATGCTTCAATGATGCCTTCATCATCTTCAAGACGAGAGTTGAGATTTTGTTCAATAGGGTTTTGTGCACCATATACTTCCTTGAGTCTTTCAACAATGGGAATACATTTCTCATGATAATTAGGGTTCCATTTCCTACAAAATGCCTCAACAAATCTTGCAAAAGATAAAACGTCTCCTCTACCAAGATGTCCAAACCATCTCTTGCACTATTTTTCATACTAAATGCAAAAAACAATCGTCATAACATCTTCATGAATGATGCCCATGCTAAAATTGAATTCCATGAAAGATGAAATATATAGTATGATTGAATCTTCATTTCCACAAAAAATTGGAATTGATCTTGCATATATACTTGGGTTTTTATGAGGGAACCTCGAGACATTTAAGAAATCAAAAGGAGCATGCCAATCGGCTAACCGTGGAGGCAATCCCATTTTTATTTTCTTTTATGTCTTCAATACAAGGTTGAAAATAAAATATGAAATGAACAATGATCAAACCTCATATCAATACCAAAGGTGGAGTCACCAAGATGATATTTTATTCAAAGAGCCTTCAAAATGATTGGATGTGCTAACCTTTACACCAAACAACATATTCAAAATTTGTAAGGAACAAGAGCTTTGTCCCTTCATGGAGCCACCATTGGAGAAGGAGATATGTAATACAACACTCTCACTATGGTGTCATGAATCATAATCTTAAAATTTATGGGTGAATGGACTTTATCCCCAACAACGACACCAAAAATGATACCTCCCAAATTTTACTTAATGATAAAATCCCTAATCCACAAGGTACAACTCAAGGGGAAACTATTAGGACAATCATCACTATCACCCAATAAAGTTATCCTCTTCACTTTAGGTTGTCTCTCCTCTAGATCAAGGGAGGTATTCCTACTAGGATTACTAAAGCTAAGAAATGAGTCACACAATGAAGGAGTAGCTTTAGTAAAACAATGTTTTGGGGTTTTTATGATTTAAAAAAGGTGATGGAAGGAAGTAGAGATCAATGCCCAATCCAACATGGGAAATAGAGTCAATGTGAATAAAATGTGATTATGGAGTGAAGAATAAACCTTCTTCACAATTGGTCTATTTCGTTCAAGTATTAGGGATAAGAGATTAGAACCAAAAAGGAAGAGTAATCCCTCATCTAATCAATATTAACAATGGATATGAAGGCCCAACAAGAAGGGATGATCATGGGAACAACCTTCACCAACAATATCAACTATGGATTTATATTCTTACTTAATACTTCTTTCTAGGGTTCCAATATGGATAGATAAAGAAAGGGACTTACCAAACCAACAAAGGAAGAAGGAGATGAATTACCCTAGAACATATTCCCTCCAATGGTAAAAAAATACCTTCAATGGATTTATCTAGTAATTAGTTCGTAGAAGACCTGAGCATTTCACCATTAATATTTATGAACCAAAGAAGAACCACAATACATAAGCTTCAAGAATTGACAAAAATCATCTACAAAGAAAGAAACATTTACAAAACCATATGCTTCAAGAAAGATATGTCAATTAAGCTCTGAGTGAGTGCTCCAAAAATCCAACCATGAGTGATAAGGAGGAAGGAAAAATCTTCATGTAGAGTGTTTCTCAACTTCATTTACAATAAAATAACAATGTCTCATGTGAGATTCTTATATATATCCTATAGCAATGTCTCATGTGAGATCCTTATATCTAGCTTAGGGAGGGATAAAATATTACTTCCTCCAACTACCCAGTCAAAAAATACAATAAAATTGAGGTGGTCAAACCACATGTACAAATATCCAAGTGAAAAGGCCCCAAGAGAGTGTAACATCTCCCTTATTGAAGGAAGAAGGTGAATCCAAGGTGTAATGTCTAGCATCCAAAGGCCTCCAAAGGGGTATATCCTCAACAAACTCCTGAAAGTATGCAAGTAAAGTCTTTTAGGTATCTTCCAAGGTGGACACATAGATCTCCAAGGTGAAAAATCTCCATAAAACATAATTAAGACCCCTCAAGAGTGGATGAACCCTTCAAATCATCTCCAAAAGTGTCATGGATGAGGTGTTGAAGGTGTAACAACTCTCCTCAAATCATGCCAACTTTCTTCTCAAGTCATGGGAGAATTAGATAAGTCCACATGTGACAAATAGTTCCACAATGCAACCTCCAAGGTGGATGTCCCATGAAGTCATTTGACACAAGCCTATAAATGAGTGATTCAAAATATAGGACATGACATGGCATGAGAGGTCTTGGTACATGAAGAAAAACTCTAAACTATTTTGACCAACCTTGGACTTCCTTGGGATACATGATAATTCCTTATGAAATGTGAATTGCCTTGGGAACTATAAAGATGCCCAAAACTCAAGATGAATACAAATGCTCAAGATGAACCATAAAATATCATATGTTCCATCAACATGTCTTAGAAACCTCTAGCTCAACATAATCCATGAAACCAAATAAGTGCTCCAACTATCCAAGGCTCATAAAAATCACAAGGGGACATGAAGAAATTCACTAGTAGTACCTCTATACAAAATAAGGGGTAATCGGTACCTTGCCAACTACCTCCCTTTATTCTTTTTGTTAATGATCCATGTCCATTTGTAAGAGGTTTTAGTTATAATGAAAGTAGTAAAGTTTGTTTATTACTTAATATAGACTCTCAAAATTGAGGTGGAATTGTCCAACTCACTTACATGGCCATGATGGCCCCACTTTTTCAAAGGGATAAACACACCATGTGCTTTGGATATAATTATACTTTGGTCAGGGGATTTACCAACCCCCTTTAACCAACAATGAAAACCATTAGAGTGGTAAAGTGAAAACCCTATGTGAGTTTCACTTGTCTAGCAGCTTCCTCTGTGATGATATTCACCTATATGTTATCCTCACAAAAAATACACATGGAATCCACCATTAAGCCTTTTGGCTACGAAAGTATCTGTATCCATACTTAAAAATTACAATATGACAATATATGATGCAAAAAGAGGGGATTCAACAAATTTGCATGTTTTCTTATATGTTTGAAAAAGGATCATATATATATATATATATATATATAATCTAATTTTAAGGTCAAGGCCAAGCTAGATAAAGCAGGGGGTCTCATAAATAGTTGTCTTTCTTTCTCTTCATAAAATAGTCCTTCAAAATCTACACACTAAATCAAATCATAATTATTCCATTAATCCTATCAACCTTCAATGTCAATTCAGAAAAATATTTACATTATATGAAGTATTATTCAAGGAATTGTGTTTAGTATTGAATGCCAATTCTTCAACACTTTGCTACATGTACAATTGCTTTTATCACAATGTCTTTAAAATCTTCATGAATCCTTTGCATACACTTGAGATTAGTAAGGATTCCATATGAGAAAAAATACAAAATTGGAAACCTCTTGCTCCTTCCCATAGATAGTTTTCATCGAGGTTGAATTTATTGCATTTCATTTTCCTCTTGCATGGTTTAAAGAGTCGAGTCAAAATGCCATCAGTTTCACAAACACTCCTTTGAGTAACAACATCCTAAAATCAAGCACTAATTAAAATTTATCTAGCGACTTTTCTAGGGCTCTTCAAACCCATCTTAGCTTAGGTGTAGAGATTTGGAATAGGATTATGAGAATAAGTTTCCAAAGCTTCTAAACAAACATAAAGCCTTGAGTTAGGGAGTGAAATCTAGTTGCTATATCAATGAGTTTAGGAAGCCCTTCTAACACAAGGGTCAATCACAAGGTTGCATTGGGGCCCTTACATTAATCAAACCTTGTTTGTTGGTCTTGGTGTCGACTGTTGAATGTCCCCCCTCTAATTTTGTATAGTAGGTGGTACCATAGAGGCCATAATCTTTTAGACCTCCTACACAAGGTGACAACATAGGGAAGGTGGTGTTGTACCTGGGATCGATGTTGGATAGATTCACTCAGACTCCTTGGAGGGTTGCCCACTGATCGGTGAGGTAAATTGCACCAGAGCATTAGTTCGTTAACTAGGTTGTCAACGTAACTTTCCCACCTGCCGAAACTCAATCCCTTCGCGCATTGATTCTACGATGTTGGATTCCATCACCAACTAGCGCTTCTTTGTGAGAAGGTTTGTTTGCATGCTTGACTCCTAGGTTAATTAGCGTGTGTTTTTTTTTCTCCTTAGTTGGCCTTAGGATTGAGTCTATGTCTAATGGCATCAATTTCGGGTTAATTCCTCATTTGATCAATACAAAATATGGATACAATTAAAATAAAAGGTAATAAAGAGGTAACAAATAGCTCATACCTAACTTATGTCTTATAATTCTCCAACATTGTTCTTAACACTTAGTGCAAAAAACACCAAATGGAATGGTTTACACAAGGTCAATGGAGAATGTGATTCTTATCTTATTCTTATCACCATAACTAATTTATTCTTCAACTTGGATTGAACAAAAATAGTATTTGTATAGTTCTAATCTTGGCTTGAACAAAACTAATATTTGTATAGTTCTACTCTTGTATCGAACAAAAGTAATATTTGTATAGTTCTACTCTTGGATTTCCTTAGACATATTTCCAACTAAATCACCCAAGATTTACAACACACCAACTCATGGTTGGATTTCTTACTCCATAGCATTGACCCTCATCTTCAATGGACATTTCTTATAATAATTCTAATTTGCACAAATCCAACAGCCAACAACCTTACTACTATTTGTTTCTTAGATCCATATGATAAATTTATCATGTCCTTAGTGTTATCACATTAATATGTCCTTAATATGTCCAAAATTAAGAGGGATATCACATTAAATTAGGTGGTTGACCACTAATATTGGTAATTTCACCCTAGTCTAATTGTGCATCCAAAACTAAAGATATAAAATTTTATTTAGAACTCTGAATATGATGATGTACTACTAACTAACAACACGTGCACATGCAATTGAAGGTACAACCGAACAGGTGTCTGTGAGGAAATCTTAGGACAAATAGATGCCAGAAATGCGACTGCATCTAGTAGATATGATAAGAAAACAAGGACCAGAGGTGAAAAAGTTAGAATAAAATTTTGTAGACGCATGAAATTTTTTCTTGCCGAAGGAAGATCATGCTCTTATGATGATGAGAGAATATGAGACATAGATGTTCCACTCAGGTATAAGCATCTAGTGAAACAATGGGTACCTAACGAACTACCTCCTATAGATGTTGACTTTGTTGTCAACAATAAGACATATCACATTGCCCCATCCTCCCTTCATGGCTTGGGGCTATTTTCCATGGATGGAATAATTGTAAAATACAATACAGTAACTAAATTGATGGACTATGTCAAATAGTGTTACAATTATAATGATTGGATGTGGCTGGTCTGGTACATGCGAAGTATGCAAAGATATGAACTCACCGCAAATTATATACAACTAATAAACAAGGATAAAAATAAGGGAGAGACTATCTATATTGATGGAACGCCTAAAGCTTCCGACAATATCACAGGGTTTATAAATAGCACATGACCCGAGACAACAAACAAATAACCAAATTGCATATATGAGGGATGTGAAGAGAATCAGGTAGTCCTATGCACAATAAAAAAGATAGCTCCCAGGGAAGAGTTATTAGTGGATTACCATTTGAATCGAATAGAAGCGTTGACTAATAGTGTGCAAGTTCTTATGTAACACCTCTTCAAGAAACCTCTACTTATTGCATTATATTTTTTTATTATCTTTAACATTGTTGTAAATATTATCTTTAACATTGTTTTCTTGTTATCATTAACAATTTTTAAAATATTTGGGGGCTCTAATTATATTATAATGTGGCAGGATGATCGTGGAAAAAGGCTAGATGCAGAACATGTAAATGATTATCAATTTCCACTTTCATTCTATGTTGTTTTTATTATTTGCTTATATAATTTTATTGAAATAACATTGTTTTTGTTGAAATTATATGTAGTCCGCATGCCATGTGGATCATGATTCCGCTAATGAGGAGGGGTTTTATTCATGCATTGATCCAATGGTCTTATTACAAAAAAAGATCATTAAAGATAACAAGGAACTTGTTATCTTGTTAGATCATCCAGAACAAACTCCCGATGTCAAAGCAAAGATCAAGCTCCTTATGTCACAACTTAACACATATAAGGTAATAACCATAATTTAAAGTGTTTATTTATTTTTAATGTACTCATATGTTCAATTATGATACTTTGTTCTTTAACTTTTACATTATCTCACGAAAAAATATTTTCTTTTTTATAAAGGAATTTTTGGAGCCTGTTCAGCCTAGTGTTAGTAGTAGTGTCGCTAGAGAGATGCTACAAAGTCCTCGTGTGGGTGGTCATGTAGCTTCTAAAGAACTATTTACTTCTCCATCTTCCACACCTAATTTAGATAGGATCCATGACATGCACTTCCAGGCATCCACACCTCGATCAGAGTCTAGAGATGGTGGCAGAGATGATGATCATAGTAATGTGGTTGAGATGGTTTCATTTCCTGGATCTAGACGTGTGACAAGCATGGGGACCCTTCCGTGTACATTTTTGGTTGACGATAATGGACTTCCATTAAAACAATCAAGACTCCCAAGTAGTTTTAATTCATATTTCAATAGTTTAATGTTGTCCTCATATAGAAATCATCTAGATTATTAATTTTAAATTAATGATCATAGGTTTTTGTGTGTAGTAAACAACCTTTTTTACAGGCAACTAGAGAGAAAGACCTTGTCTATTTTTTGGGATATGCATGAGGTGGAATTGTCAAAATTCCAACCTAAAAAAGGAACTTATGGATTATCTTGAAGGCCTCTTTGGAGTAGACATGTTCAATAAAAAAGTGGTCACATTTGCAACGGGTGAATATTTAAAATATACACGGGATGTTTATAGACGAATCTTGGAAGGAAATCGTAGGTATGAGCATCCTCCCTCAATTCCATAGAGGGAGTGGAAGGTGATCATTGATGATGAAAAAGAGAAGATTTTGAAAAAATTAGGAGAACAAATAACTGGTACACTAAGGTAAATTACAATATTTTGAATTCAATACCAGCTTTATTTTTCTTTAGGTCTAAATAAAAGTGTGGTTATATATAATATACTTGAAAATTTTGATGATAGGTTGCCTAACACTTTGAAGGCAACCAAAGAAAGGATTTCCAAACATGGCCAATAGAAGCTAGGATAGGTCGGCTACTTGAGGTTATAGTCACGAATCATAAGTACCCTGACATATTAAGAATATTATTTGTATCACCTTACAATTTTAAGGTAATTGCAACAAAAAACATTAAAAAAACATACCCTTATGTAATGCAGGGTGACGACTTCAGAACTGAAACCATGAAGGAAGACCTACAACTTGGTTACAAGTATGGTTATAAATCCATGGTTGATCATAGGAAAACCATGGGGTAGACCCCAAGATCCAATTTTCGGGATAAGGTAAATAAAAATCAGTCCACATTAACCTTTTGTTACTTATTAAATATGTAAATGTTTGATATCGTTCATAATTTAATGTCTTACTTTGTTTTAATTAGGGGAGAAACACTATCAATGAAACCATTAGTACTGGACAATAGAGCGTTGATAGTGCAACACAACTAGATGATCATGGTGCTCCCCAACAGCCCCATCCTAGTGAGGTGCAGCCCTAAGATGTTCCTGTGACTGAGGCCCACGACGGTAAAATGTCTATATATTAATCATATACCTAATAATATTGTACTTATAAATTTTGACATTTCAATGGAAGAGAATGTCATAGTTGATCCTCCTTGGCCTGAAGATCAGGTGAATAGGCCGACAACTATTCCAACGATGATGACTAGAGGACCAGGTAAAGAATTACATTACAGAGTTTTTTTTTTAATATTAATGAACTAATTCAATGATATTTAAAAATTGGCCATATAAATTTAATATTTTTTATTTTTTTAGGTGATGGCCCCTCACAACAACATCCACGAAATGGGTACAAGACCAGATGTACTCAGTGTGAAAGGACTGAAAAAACATCAACTACTGAAGAGAACCCAATAAATGAAGACACGGAGATGGATGAGTTGCTTAAGAACTAGAAAGCACAAAAGAAGACTAAAAGAAATTCATGATGTCATGTAATAATTTTATAAGACATTTAGATGTACATGATATAGTTGAACATGTAATGATTCATATAATGCATTGACATTATGGGTACTTTTTCATTTGATAATATATACAAGGCTATTTTTATGGCTTGCATATATCTGTGAGTGTAATTTTGTTAGAAGGAAGTTACCCTCTAGGACTAGACAAAGATTCATATGCACATTACACCCACTAAACTCCATTCTCAAATATAATAGAACCAATTGAGCTCAAGATAAACCTCCTCTTCTTGTATGTGATGGCCATTCTATGGAAATCACATAAAGTGTGATGAACAACATGACAATAG
>ML884755.1:1747-14426 GCA_009831015.1 Picea engelmannii
TTCCTCCAAAGGAAGGCTCTTTGACCCTCACAAGCTTGCTCTCCTTACAACAAGAAAATGAAAATGGTGATGAAAGAACTCCTAGCACATCCACTCAATGGAGAGGTGGATTGCTCAATGAAATGGTGCCAATGTGTTATTGCCAAGGAGTGAGTCCTTAAAACAATCTAGGCAGCATAACATTACATGAAATTCCTTGAGAAAATGAGGTTTCTTCATGGCTTTTTATAGCATTGCATTGGGTTATTGTGTAACCCTTTTGTAGTGTGAAAAGAGGCTATTCACGGCTTTATTAGGTCTTTGACCAGCCTACCATGCGGATTCAGCTCAGATTTGAGGGTCAAATCGGCTTGGGTGTTGATCCATAAGTGGTTGGGAGGCCGACCAATTCAATAAATGCGTCATTTAGTAGGTGTGCGGGTTTTTGCGCCAACAGCCGCGCATCGTGCACCTATGCACACATGGTACGTTCTTGTTCCACGCATGTGCGTGCGCACCCAACTTCTGTAAAGCACTCTTCAATTTTTGGTTACTTTGTATAGTTTTTGACCTTTTTGGAATGTTGTGAAATTAATTCGGTGCCATGAATGACTTCATTACTGTTTGACGATGTTGAGTTCTTGTCGCCATGTGCGGATGAAATTTCAGTGATAACAGATGCCCCATGATGGATGAGGTTAGGAGAATACATATAGCCGAAATCCATCAATGTTTCTTCTACTGAGAATGTTGTTGTAAGAGAGAGCAATAGTGGGATCGTTCAAAGTGATCCATTGGAGAAAAAAGGAACTGGTAGGACCCGACCTTCTGAGAGTTGTGCAAAAAAAGAAAATTGTGTACAAACGAGGTGGGCATACCCCATGCTCGTGTTATGTAACTCTGAAAAAAAAAAAATGACTGAAGTGTTGGTGTAGACAACTGCAGCGCCCTCGTGGGCGGTGATGATAAAGGCAGAAGACAATTCTGCAAAGGAACATACTCTGAACAATAGGCAATGATCGCGGTAATAAGCAACGACGATGATGCGGGCATTGATGGCCCTACCAAGTTCATAGGGCTTCGGAAAATGATAAAAAATAACTGCAATAGTTGCAAAGTAAGACCCACCATAACACGAGAAAGTGTTGGTGTCGAATGTTATGGGGGCCAACGACAGCAGGGAGCAATGGTGTTTCACCCTGTGTCGTCCGAGATCTCTCATTGAATGGAGAATGAGAATCAAGATATTGTCGCCCTTCCGGAAAATTGTGTTGATGTCGACGAAAGGGGAACGCGACTCCCAGAAGCAAAGGGCTTCATGGAATATACTGAGGTGAGGAAGTGGCAGAGATACATGGATGAAGTCAAGAAGTGGGAAGACTCAAGACTGCCCTTGGTTGGAGGATGTATGAGATAAAAATTGGCTGCAACCGTGTAACAAGGTCGAGTGTCAGGGGGACGACAAGACTAGTGATAAGTTGTGCCAGAGGCGGGACAAGGTAAACAAATTCAGAGGGTAGAGGTAAGTGATCTGTGGAGTACTCTGAAGATATGAACGATGTCGGCAAGGGTAGATGATAAGTAATGCTCCAACCAAGGGTGACATGGGTTGCGTGTGGCCAAAAGAAAGCAAGTTGCCAACGGTGACGACAAAAGAAAAAGTAATGACTGGAAATAAAGGTGTTTGTACAATAAATAACGAATAATGTTGGGGAGAAATGTACAAATACAGAAATGGGTGCCCCAATTTTAAATGAGTGCCCCAGGGAGGGAAGAATTGTCTTGGGAAACTGATGAAGGGTGGGGGACCCATTGGTGAGTTTCTGTATGCGGAAGGTGAAATGAAGGTTAGGTTCGCAGATGGGCAAACTGATGATGGATGAAATGGAGGGTTCATGATCCTGCGGAAGTGCAGGTAAAAGAAAATAGAACTTGTAAAGAGATGATCTGGGAGTCCATATGGAAAGCTAGCAAAATGAGGAGAAGAAGTATGTGGTTGATTCACGACATGATGAAAGACTATCGGGACTCCCATCCCTAAAGGGTAATGAAGAACAGCATGAGTGTCAAAAAGTGCCAAAAAGGTGCTATGAATGGGACAACTCATGTGGGTAAGAATGCTACCGGGTGACAGTACCGAAGATGCAAATGGAGGTGTGGGTACTGCAGAGCCGGGAATGAGGATCCTAAAGGCCAATATCAGCGGGTGTGACTGGAAATGTAAATGCAATACAGTGGGAGAGACTACATGCCAGTGCTGAATATATACCTGAAGGGATGATGTCGATGATCGGTGAGAAAGTACCTGCGCACATAGCAACCAAATACCCAAAGTGAACAATATCTAAAGAGAATTAAGATATGAGCATGTATTTGATAAATGTGACAATGCGCTTGCGTACCTAGCCATGATATGAAAAAAAGGCGCCCCGGGGGCTCGGGATGAAAAGTGACCTAGGGACAGCTATGATGTAGGTGGCGGGATGTTGATCCCGTGGCTGAAGATGGTTTGAAAAATGGACACCTTGGGCTCCCGGAATGGTGAGTGGAAGTTTGGAAAAAGGCCTATATATAGTTGTAGGGCCCACATTGCCACCTCATTTGTACCTGCTGCAACAGTGACTGGACGAGCAGATTTCAGAGGAGATTTGGAGCTTCGGGGAGGACGAGCTATCAGATCGACATTCTGCGAGTATCAGGTTAGTGGTCTGATCATCCTGCATAGAAATAGGGTTTCAATTTTTGGGCAGGGTTTGTACGGAGGGTCGTACAGGGATTTTTAGGGGGTGTGGGGCCCACATGCACGGGTGATTCGGTGAAAGGTGCGCATACGTGCACGCCTGTAAACCGAACACACGCGCATGGGTGCACGATAGGGGTAATTTAAGGTGCGTCTGTGAGTTGAACAAGCGCGCATCAGTGTGCGCCTGTAGGTTTGACAGGCGCGCACCGATGTGCGTCTGTAAAATGAATAGGCGCGCGTAAGGGCACGCCTGTGAAGTGAACAGGTGCGCACTGATGCGCACCTGTGCAGTGTACAGGCGCGCACATATGCGCGCCTGTGAAATGAACAGGCGCGCATGGGTGCGCGCCTATGGAAACAAAAACCGCGCCTAGGAGGCAAGTTTGAAGGGTAAAAAAAAAAAAAAAACGAGTCTTTTTTATGTTGTTGATGTTTATCTGATCTGATATAGGACTCTATGTTGGTTGCAGGTGGCCAACAGTGACAATGCCAGTGCGGTGGCGAGAGAGAGACTGGGCCTAGTTGCGAGATGTTGTGGCTATTGAGGAGCCTAGGGTGAGAGCGACTTTAGCAACCTGTGGGTTGCTAAAGTTTTTTGAGTGCCCGTTGATACGGGCACAGGAGTATTTACTACAGTTCCTGCTCCAGATGTGGAGTCCGGAGCTGCACTGCTTCCTCGTGCGAGGAGAGAAGATCCCCTTCATGGTGGTGGAGGATGTATATTTTCTGACTGGGCTCCCCTTTCGGGGAACGCTCCTACCGGTAGAGCCTATGCTGCCGAGGGATATAGCCCTTGTGACGATTGGCGAGTGATACTACTCAGGTGATAACTTCATGTCGGGGACTGTGGTGAGAATTAGTGCTATAGACTCCCTGGCTCATCGTTGCATAGCGGCGATGATTGTTCGTGTATATGGGTCAATTGCGACCCAACGGATTAGTGGTGGCCAGCTGCTGGTGATGGAGAGAGTGGTGGGCGGCGAGCAGTTCGCGTGGGGATTGACGCTGCATGCGCGGATGATAGCGCAGTTGGACCGTTGTCAGTCCACAGGTACAGGAGAGTTCACTTTTGGGTCTATCCTGGTAGCCTGGTTTTTGGGGAGGGTGTCGATGTTGCGCTTGAGGGTTCTGCTGGAGATGTCGGGGGCACGAGAGCAGCGATTGAGGCGGTGGTCTACAGTTTTGGTTTGCCACGGTGGTGGCGAAGGTGGCCACTATTTTTCAGCAGATGCGGCACAGATATGGCGGCAGATGCCGCAGGTAGTACTTTGGTACCCCTATGCTGGGGTTGACTTTCGGGGTGACCCGAATATGGTGTTGCCTCCAGGGGAGGTGTTTGACCATCGAGGTACGTTTAGTATTGTGTATGTTTTTTATTTATGTTGTCTTTTGAGATATCAGTTCATATTTATGTGATATAGATGCTGATACTATATGTTGTTGTTGTTTTGTGCATGTGCAGATGTGGCACCTCGCGGGCACGAGGTGGAGATGCAAAGAGCGTCAGCTCGTCAAGAGCCGGAGAGACTGTCGCATGGAGAGAGACGTCAACGGGATGATGCCGCGGGGCGACTAGCAAAGCCCGAGAGGGCAGCGAGGAGGCGTCGGTTCGATGACACTGGTGTGGGGCCATCACACGCTCCTCTGGCGGTGGCCGGAGTAGATTTTGATGACATACGCCATCGTCTGGAGACGGTGTTTCAGGATGTGCCTGAGGGCATGTGGACGTGTATCCAGGATGAGAGCTTCCTGGAGCAGTGTGTGGGGGTGTCGTCACCATGGCGCGCCATAGTGCGGCGAGCAGCAGTGCTTGCTGCGATGACGAGTGGACGTCTGTCGCCGGGGTAGGAGGGTCCTGTGGGTGGTCCTCCACCACCGCCTGGGGCATGTGGTGGTGGGCCACCACCTCCTCCCGAGGGAGGAGCAGGTGGGGGTGCGATAGAAGCACCATGACTGATGTATGATGCAAATTTTTGTTGTTTATAGGCTGGTGAGCCGGTTTTTGTACCAAGGTGCTGCATTGGCCTGCGGATACATGTATTTTTGTATGTAAACATTCAGATGGCCCAATGGGCCTTTTATATATACATGAGTATACATATTTTGAGATGTTGATGTTGTCTACATGTTTTTGTTGATGTTTATTCTATATATATGCTGTGACAGGATGTGTGAGATGTTTATGTATGTGTATCTTGATGTGATATATGCCAATCTAAAACTATGTTAGCTAGGTGATCTGTTGTTTGATTCAATTGTCTTGGAATATGTGTAAATGTAATGGAATCGAAATATCGAGATGACAGTCTAACCTGCAGGTATTTGCGAAAGAGGCACAGATCGCGTACACGGTATACATTGTTGAGCTGGAGAACGCCTAGTTGAGAGTCGAGGAAGACGCTAAGGTGACGAATATGATGATGTTGGGCGTCGACCAGGAGGCCAATGACCGCAGTGTATTCGGCTTGGTTGTTGGTTGTTGGTCCCAAACATATGTCGTTTGAATGTAGCATTTCATGTGAGGGGGTGTAGAGAGCCCAAGAAGCTGAAGCGAGATTTTGTGTCCAACGACTGGCACCGTCGGCATAACCTATGTGGTAAGATGGTGGAGGAAGCATCTGTCAATAGCACAAAGGATAGTTTAGACGAGAGGAGAGGAGAAAAAAAGATTGAAAACACTAGAAAAGAAATAACCTAAAGTAGAATGACTATTTTAAGCATAAAATTTCTTGAGATACAACCCGTTGGCGGGTTCTTTGAGAGAGAGGCCTTCAGGAGAGGCCAAGATGTATGTGCCTTTGGTGAGGCAATGTTGGATAATGTAAGGGTCATGCCAAAGTGATTCGAACTTGTCGTGGTGAAAGGTATCATGAGCGATATCATAAGCCAAGACGAGGTCACCTTCGCAGAATGAGCGAAGGTTGACATGGCGATCAAAGGTAGCCTTGGATCGTTTTTTAGCTGCCTCGTTGTTCTGTAAGGAAGATCGACGATCTTCATCCAGAGACTCCAAGTTCAGCAAGCGCTGCTCCATTGGAGCAGTGTCAGGTAAAAGCTCAATTGCGGTGCATAGGGTGGGAATTTCGCACTCGATGGGAAGAGTTGCCTCGACCCCATGGACTAAATGAAATGGCGTGAAACCTGTAGCGGTCTTTACTGTCGTTCGATAATCCCATAGTGCAGAAAATAACATATGATGCCAATTGGTTTTATGTTTATTAACCGTGCGCTATAACATGGTCTTGAGGACTTTGTTCACTACCTCGACCTGTCCATTTGACTGAGGGTAGTATGGTGAGGCAAACTCGTGAGAGAAGCCTAACCGAGATGAGAGTTCAACGAAGATCTCATTCTCGAAGTGTTTCCCATGGTCGGAAACAAGTTGGAGTGGTACTCCAAAACGGGATATGACGTGGTTAAAGAAAAAACGTGTTGCAGTGTCAGCAGTGTTGTTGAAAGTGGGCATAGCTTCGGCCCATTTGGTGAAGTAATCGACGGCGACAACAATGTATTTGTGACCATTGTTGGAGGGGGGATTACAAGTCATAAATTCAATGCCCCATTTTCAAAAAGGGCCCGCAGTAATGACAGGGTGAAGAAGAGCAGGGGGAGCTCGGGCTCTGTTGGCATAGAGCTGACATTGCTCACATTGTTTCACGGCATGAACGCAATCGTGAAAAAGGGTAGGCCAAAAGTAACCGGCCCGGATAATATTTTGAGCAATGGATATACCCAAAAGATGGCCCCCACATGCACCGCTGTAGCAGTCATTTAAGACTCTGTCGACCTCGTCAATATTCAGGCACCGACGAAGAATGGTGTCGACGCCCCGCCGGTATAGGATGTCGTCGATGAGGAGATAGCGGGGGGCCTGATGGCGAATACGCTGACGATCATCTCGTGATAGGTGGTTACCGAAATTTTGAGTTTGGAGGTAGACGAGAAGGTCTCCATACCAAGGATCATCTGAAGCGATGTAAAAGAGATGTTCGTCAGGAAAGTCGGTGTTGACGGGGGCACTGGTGGTGGCAGAGGGGAGGGCCATGACAAGTTCAGCGAGAACGAGGGCCTTCTTACTCTTAGGGGTTGAGAACTCGAGGTCGTACTCCTGAAGGATAACAATCCATCGAGCGAATTTGTCGTTAACTTGTCAACGGCTGAGAAAATATTGCATAGGGTTGGAATCTGCGACGACCTTGGTGGTGCGAAGCAGAATGTAATGGCGCAGTTTCTAGACTGCGAGGACAACTGCAAGAGAAAGTTTATCTTCGTGTTTATACTTCAAGGGTGGTCCTGAGAGGTTCTTACTAACGTAGTAAATGAAATGTTCATGATTGTCATCTCCGAGATGGACGAGGACGCCGACTACTGATACAGCTGATGCTGATACATAGAGGATGTAGTCGTGATTATAGTCAAGTGCACTAATTAAAGGTGCATTTGAAAGCATTGTTTTAAGATCGTCAAATGACTGTTGGGCATAGTCATCCCAGTGAAAGGGGATGTCGTGACGTAGTAAGTGAAGGAAACCATGTGCGCGTATGGCGTAATCTGGGACAAAGCGTCGAAGGAAGTTAGCTTTGCCCTGAAGACTCTGAAGTTGCCGTAAATTCTGAGGAGGTGGAACTTCGGTGATGGATTTGACTTTGAGGGGGTCTACGGTAATACTGCTTTGGGAAATGATAAAACCGAGGAGGCACCCGACGGTGACACAGAACACACACTTGAGAGGATTCAAGCGAATTTTGTACTGACGACACCATTGAAAAATGATTCGTAAATCATTGAGATGTTGGGTGTGTTTCTTGGATCGTGCTGTGAGGTTGTCCAAGTAGGCGAGGATGATTTCAGCCAGATCATGAAAGATGTATGTCATCGCCCGCTGGAAGGTTGCGTCGGCATTTTTTAAGCTAAAAGGTATGACATGATATGAAAAATAATGAATGCGGTTTTATACTTATCGGCTGGGTGGATTTGAATTTGGTTATAGCCAAAGAATCCGTCCATAAAGGAGAGAGCCTCGTGGCCGACGCAGTCGTCGATAATTTGATCGATGAAAGGTGTTGGAAAGTTGTCTTTGGGACATGCGTTATTGAGATCGTGAAAGTCTGTGCAAACGCGGATAGTGCTCTGTTTTTTTGTCGACGGGTACAGGGTTGGAAACCCATGAAGTGTAAGCGATGGGGTAAATAAACCCGGCCGTACATAATTTGTCAATTTCGGCTTTGATAGCCGCGGCTTTGGATGGGTGTAGCGGTCGTTGTTTCTGGCGAACTGGTGTGATGTCAGGCCAGGTGTCGATGCGATGCTCGACAATAGATGGGTCGAGGCCAGGCATTTCTGTGTATGACAGGGCGAAAATATCCCTATATTCTTGGAAGAGGGATTTATATGCGGCGATTTCCTGAGGAGTGCAAGCCGCTCCAATGATGATTTCTTCGACGATACCATTTTTAATGGAAATGTCGATTTTGATGGTGGGGGAAATGTTGGCCATATTACGTTCTTCAAAAGCGTCAGGGGCAGGAATGGGATTGTTGAACCAATCGATAGGCCCGGATGGGATAAAATATTTGGTTTTGACCACGTAAATGGGGTTTTGGTTAGGAGGCATGAGGGCTTCCTATGGAAAGAAGAGTGCACGGTGATGTAGTGCATCCCAGGGAGAGTCCGGGCGGTGTAGCTCTTCCAGTATTTCCTCATCGCATTGGAAACGTCGAGAATATAAGGGATTGTGAGGAGTGATCTCTGTGATAGTGTGATTGCCTCGTGATGAAGAAGCAGAGGGGGAAATGCTAGTAGATGGTGAGGGTTCACTCGAAATAAACCATATGTTGAAGTACTGAGGGGTACCCGTGGTGGTTGGGTGGAGAGTGTTTGTAGGGTAATGAGCAGGAGAGTTGGGGGGGTTGCGGGGTAAATCCTCAGAAACGTCATTTAAGAACCATGGAGGCGTTGGCAGTTCCTCGGGCTCGGGAGAAATGACATGAAGGTCCGCTAGTGACGAGGTAAGGTCATTGGTTGTCGCTACGGGTTGGTGAAGCAGGGCCAATTGGCGTTGCCTATATTCTAGGATCATAGGACACTGGTATGTAAAATGAGCTAATGAATCGTAGAGAGAGCAAGGGAATCTCATGCGTTCATTGACTGAAGTGGTGACATAACGGATGTCAGTGATATTTGTAGAGGACATAGCAGGGCGTGGGTTGTTCTGGAAGTTCTGGCGTACAGCAGCTAATGTCTGTCAGAAGCATGGCAGTGCTGGGCAATGATGGGTATAATGGCCATACTCTGAACAGATAGCACAAGCATATTTGGTCTTCAACCCTTTACTACTGGAAGGGGTGGTGGTAGTAGTGGGACTAGCAGTAGTGACAAGTGTTGTGGGAGTTTGATTGGGGGGGATTAAATTCCGTAATTCAGGTAGTGATGGACAATTGTTGGTTTGGTGGCCCTCTTTTTCACATAGGGCGCAAGGTGGTGGGATGCGGGGAGGAAGTGGAGCGGTGGGCTCCTTCTTCTTTCTCCTGCCCCCAGATGTGGCAGGGGGGTTAGTGAGTATGGGGGTAGTAGGAGTAAGGACGGGAATCGTCATGGGGATACCTTCCTGTGGGGGAAGGGATGGTCTAGGAACCATCTCAGGTGGGTGTAAATACCAGACTGGGATTGCTAACACCATATTGGGTAGTGTGAGAGTTGCGGCTACCTGAAAAGCTTCGATACCGGGTGGAGGGTAAAAGAAGGGAATTTGGGTGAGGGGTGGGGGAACTGTCTCCCAAATGGGACTATGCCCCTGAGGGGATGGGGATTCGTGGACTGTTGGGGTCGACGAGTGCGCAGGAGGCTCCGGCGGGAGTTGTTCTGCGACTATTGAGACGTCAGGAATGACTGAAGCCTCCTGAGGAGGATTAGCATCCTCTGTGTGAGTTCCATTAGATGAGATGACGCATACTTGATTAGTAGGATGAAGGAGTGGTGGTGCTCCATGGTACGTCCCTAACAAGGATGGATCTTTAAAAATCCCAGGACCCATCTCGATGAGTGGATATGCGTCTTGGTTTGTGCGAATGAGGGGAAGAATGTTATCGAGATTGGCAAATGGGTTAGGCTCAAAATGTGAGACTTGGTCGATGGTCACGATCTTCCCATTGTGGGGGAACATGATTGTCTGAAAGACGGAAGATGCCACTACCTTCATAGCATACATGTAGCTACATCCGAACAAGATATTGTAATCGAGCGGAGCGTCGATAACTTCGATGTCAATGAGAATAGTTTTTCCCCCGAGTTCAACGGGGACATTTTGGAAGAGCCCTTCAGGAGATGATGGTCGTCCGTCATTAGCTCGTAATGTGATGGCGGAGGGTATGAGTTCCGGAGAACCAAGTTTTTTCCATACTGTTTTGGACATGATGCATGTAGATTCACTTTCATCGATGATACATCGATGGACGGTGATGTTCCGTATTTTTACTAGTATTTGAATAGCGACCAGGGCGGGAACTCGAGGTTCGTTGTTATCAAGATCAAAGGTGATGAGTCGAGTATCGGCCGGGTCGACTGCCCCTAAGGCGGAAAGTAGTGATTTACGCTACGTAGGACAAGTCTGGAGGACTTCCAAGACTGACATGGCAGCCGGGAATTGTGCTAAGTCGTCGACCAAGCTATAGTTATGAGTTGCCCTAGCCTGTGGGTTGTGAACATTCCTGCGCAAAGGGATGCGAGGGATGCGTAATGGTGGTTCGGCAGAAGGGCGAGGGATTACCAATGGGGGCCCTGTTGGTGCAGGGTTTGTCTCTAGAGAGACAGGAGTAGACTCAGTTGGTGTATGATACTGACGATTACGTGTTTGCAAAAGGATTTCTTCCTCACTGGTGAGGAGAATTGTTCGCTCTGCTGGATTGTTGGGGTTGTGGTATTGACCCACCTGAGGTGGGGGATGTTGCATGTCCTGTTGGGTGTTTATCACACCTTGATGTGGGATAGGATTTTGCAGCATGACTGGAGGGGGTTGTTGCGCATATTGTTGTGGTGCCTGCTGAGGGGCAGGTTTTGCAGGAGAAGGGGGAAGGCTCCCAGAGTCTTTCAACCGTTTGAAATCAGCGATCTGGGGGAAATGGTGAGTGTAATGACGGAACTCACCAAAAAGGGCACAAGGGAAGATGGTTTTAACATTATTCTGCCCTTGGCGTTTGTTGTTATTTCCCCCTTGGGGGTTTTGGTTCCCTTGGTTCTGGTTGCCCCCAGTGGGTTGGTGTTGTGGGGGTTGATTCCCGCCTTGTCCAGGGTTGTTGTTATTCTTGTTCCGTCCTTTCTTCTTGGCATTGTTTGATGGATGAGTTGGATTGGTTGTGTTCAACTGTTCAAAATTTTGGTATTGTTGAGAAGCAGAGGGTTGAACAAAATTTACCCCCGCGTGAGGATGTGGGGGAGCCATGGGCTGTGGTGGACCAGGAAAAGGGAAGTATGGATTATGTGGTGGTACCGATCTATAAGGTACGTAGGAAGGCGTAGTTCTTTCACTAGTACTATAAGCTGATGTTGAGGGAGTACTACTAGTGACTGGAAGAGGTGGATGTATGGGAGATGCCGGTGGTGGTCCACTGATGGGTGGAGGTATAGCAACAGGGTATGGATGTTGATAAGGGAGTGGGGGGTAATAAGAAGTGCCCCCATATGTCGGTGGATATTGCGGTGTTCCGTACATTGGTGGTGGTTGGGGTTGTGGACCATGGTGTGTGGTGGCACCTATTAGTCTGTCTGCTGAGTGCGACATCCCAGGTTTGTCTTGGCCAAATGGCACAGGTTTTGGAAGATCAGGAAGTACCGTGTATAAGTATCCTAACTGTGTGTAGATGAGGTCATATTGTTGGGCTTTACTGATGGCTTCCTCTTCAGATTGCAGGAAGGTGGAAGCTACATCCTTTCCAAGGAGAGAGACAAGTGATCTAAGAAACCAGTCGAGACACTGTTGCTTGGTGGTTTCTGCTTTACACAAACTACGTCGCCTACGCCACTCATGAATGTGGTCAGTGATATGTGTGGCTGAGGTTTGTTTGAAGTTAGACAGTAGTTCTAGACCATTGTCATGGCGGATGGGTAGTTGGAAGAAGGTCAAGAATGCTTTGGCCAATGACTCAAAGGTTGTGTGAGACCCTGATTTTTCTTCGACATACCATTTGGCTGATGGGCCAGTGAGTGTGCGTTGGAATAATCGCAGTCTGATGGAATCATCCATAATGCTATTGGAAGAACACCATAGATGAAAGGTCATGACATGGTTGGCGGGGTCATCCCCTGCCTTCCCTTCAAATTTTGGTATGTCTGAAGGAAGTTTTGTTGGCATTGCAGGCCATGTGGTGTCGTGCAATATAGGATCATTGGTGAGTTTGGTGAGATCCGGTATGTTGAGAGAGGCCAAATATGGCATCTGTAGTGGGGTGGGAGGGTTAGCTCCAGCCATAGTGTGTTGTGAACCTGACCCTTGATGGGGACTAGGTGGGTTGGTTCTCCCTCCTTGAGAGGAAGTGGGTCCCCCGCTTCCTTGTAAAGGAGAGCGAGTGGATGGATGACCTTGGGAAGTTGACCCAAGTAATGTAGAACCAAGAAAATCTGATCCTAAGATGGTAGCACTCACAGGAGTGTGTGAAGGAGGTACCGATGAGAAGGTACGACCAGATACTCCCCCTAATATAGGAGGGAGGTTGAGCAAGCGTCGTGAACGACGGGGGTTCTGTGGTTCCCCTATGATGTCAGACTAGTTGTGTGAATGTGTGTAACAAGTGGTGAGAGAAATATAAAAAATCCTTTTCACTGAATGTTTACACAATATATATATCCAAATCAAACTGTAATCAGATGTGCATCATACATAAAATGAGAAAGAAGCATATATATGGGTAAGTGGGTTTTGTCTGCGTGGGGGAATCAAAAGAAAGCAAATGCTCGTGTCCTAGA
>WSFP011494988.1:0-14426 GCA_009831015.1 Picea engelmannii
TGGATCATTCTTTGACCATAAAATCACTTTCCATCAGTGTGTCCTAGACCTTTCCTTATCTAATTCCCTCTTATGGCTCTTATAGGCCTCATTTTGACGTATTTTCTAAACTTTCTTTCATCGTCAATTCACCTTTCATTGGGGTTTCTTGGACCTTTCCTTTCCTAATTCCCTCTAATGGATCTTCCAGATATATTTTTGATGTCTTTTTTGAACTTCCTTTGACCATAAGTTCACCTTTCATTTAGGTTTCTTGGACCTTTCTTTGTATGATTCCCTATAATGGCTCTTCTAGGCATATTTTTGATGTCTTTGTTGAACTTTTTTTTACCACTGAATCACCTTCCATTGGGGTTTCTTAGACGTTTCCTTGTTTGATTCCCTCCCGATGGTTTCTTCTAGGCTTATTTTTTATGTCTTTTTCCTGCATTGGGGCCCCTTCTATCGGGTCAATGGATTCTTCCAAGCTGATACCTACAACAACAATCTTAGATTTACATTATTTATTCTAATTGTAACCATTCATTAGATCACCCTCCATTGATGATTTCTACCTCTGATGGCTCTTATAGCCTTATTTTCAATGAAAATCATTCATTCATTGAATCACCCGTGGTCAATTTAGAAATCCTTATGCTACGAGTTCACCTATCACAAGTTATCAACAACTTTATTCTCTTGATGACACCTCCCAATTTATAAAAATAAACGCATAACTTGAATCTTAATATCACAACAAAAAAATCAATAAACAAAACAACAAATCTTATCTACTCAATGTCGGGCGGAGACACAACCTTCCCATTTGACACTTATTCTTTGATCATCTAATCTCAACACATGTTGAACAACATCCATGAGATTAAATCATTTCCATGCTTTTCAATTCATTCATAGTATAGTAGAAAAATTCCAAATACAATAGGAAGCTCATGGTTGTAGATATCTTCCTTGGTTGGTGATAATTCACATAGTAATAAAAAAAAATGAACTCCCTAGTTATACAATTGCAATAATCCATTAACCCATTTGACATTGATCAAGATATTAAGTTTATGCCCCACATTCCTACCCTATGATTTATTTCCCATGTTGTTCCTTGGTTTTCTTGAATTACTTGAGTGTTCTACCTTCCATCCGACCCTTGTTGGTTTCCCTCGTACTGGATATATTCTCAACAATACTTGTTGTTTTCCTCTTGCATCATATTTATGCCTACATCCCTTGCGAGGTTTGGTGGGTTATCTTTCCCTCCCACCTTCTAGTTATTTTGGTCATGGAATGGCCTTGGTTGAGATGTATTCACTCAACTGATTTATGGGATCCCTTCTAGTCTTTTCAATTTAACTGATCCATTCTCATATAATTTCTTCAATATGTAAGGTCATAACCATCCATAGTTGAGTCTCTTGACCATCTTATTCTTCTTCTTTTAATATTATGTTTTTTTTTTTCATATAAACGAACCATTTGGTCCTGTATAAACTCATGCTTCTTTATCATGCAATCATGACATATTTTCATTCTACCTTTTGCTCTGATCTACTGAAATTTTGACCATGGCTTGTCCTCATTTGTTTTCTCTTATTCTTCAAGTCTATTCTTCATTGATTTGGTTTTTTCTTGTCTCTCCTTGATTTATATTCTTAGTGAGGGTACCCAACATTCCATCGACATTGTTACTTCCTTACTAAACACTAATATAGATGATGTATATACTAATTCTTCCTCCATGCAGTTATATAGGCCCATAGTGTTATGTGTAGTTGATTTTCCCAATATGTTCTTTTTAGGCCACATACCTTGGTTATTATCGATACAAATATCTCATTGATGCATTATGATTGTCCATTTTGTGAACAAGTCAATGGTTATGATGATATACTTATACCATGTTGTTTTTGCTAGCACAAAGGGTCTAATGAAGTATACCCCCTAGTGCTCAAATGGTTGCATTAGTAGTATGGGGTTGAGTTCATAATAATATTGGTTATGTGGCCTATTATTTGTTTTTCAACATTGTTCACATCCTCTTACCTTCTTGAAGCAGTCTTTAAATAACATGGACCACCAAAGTCCTACATACACAGTATCTTTTGATCCATTTTATTTGTTGAGAAATGTACCCCTCATGTTCCATATTGAGCTTCACTTGTCATTTGATCTATTTCTAATAGTTGAACACATCTTCTCATGATTCCATCCTTGCTTATCATGTACAATTTTCCTGACAAGAGATTGACTCTTAAAGCTTTATGGATTATGCTTTCTTATTGTGCAACACTTAACCCTTATCATGGTTTCCCATGTTTGAGAAAATAAAGAACATCCTCCAAATATCCTAGTGCCTCTCAAATTGGGAAAAGGTTAGCATTTGGAAAATCACCCTCTCTTCATTTTCCTTCTTTTCCATTGTCAATTCTTAACAAATGGTTTGGTCCCACATGTGATTTTCCATGTTTGACAAATATCTCAAACTCATACTCTTGGAATAAGATCAACAATCTTCTTATTCTCCCCGCTACATTTGGTATTTTCAAAATGTACTTTAATCCTTGGTGGTTAATATGAAAACTGAACTTATTTTCTAGTATATAGCCCTTGAACTTTTGTATAGGATAGATCACACCTAGAGCTTCTCTTTATGTGGGATTCTAATTCCGTGTAGTTATTTAGAGTTTCATGTTGGGACAATGGATTAGGATAGTTCATTACTTTTTCTCCTAGTTGTGTTAGGATGGCTTCGATGGTTGTTCCTAATGCATCCACATGTACATGAAAGGTTTTGTTATTATTAGGAAATCTTAAAATAGGTATTGTTTCAAACGTGTTACCAAACTGTGTTATTATCCAACACCTTAAAAATGATAAAAAGTCAATGAATAAAGTCCACGTCAAGGGGGAAACCTCCTTTTACCATATATCCAATCCCGAATACAATATGAGATGAGATAAGATGAACCTAAAACTAGGTCTCTGTGGTATATATATAGGAGACAAAGGGTACAATTATAATGAAAGGGTACAATTAAGGGTTTAAGTCAACCTACTAATATAACACCGGAAATGTAATAAGGGAGTTATTTGTTAACTACATGTAGTATGGCCAACATTTATTTTTCATAAATTGGTTTAAGTAAGTTTTTTCCTTTAAGTTCATTGCTTTCAAAGGCAAGAGGCCCTCCTTCTTGCATTAAAACTACACCAATGCCATGGCCTGAGGCATCACACTCCAAAATAAATGTTTTTGTGAAGTCAGGTGTGCTAGGACAAGAATTGTACACATAGCCTCCTTGAGTTTTTCAAAAGCTTTGGTTGCTTCTTGAGTCCAAGAAAATGATTCCTTTTATAACAATAGTGTTATATGTGCCGCTATTTGACCATAGTTCTTGACAAACTTGTGGTAATAGCCTATCAATCCTAAGAATCCTCTAAGTTTCTTCAAGGTTTTAGGAATTGGCCATTCCCTCATAGATTTAATTTTGTTAGGGTCCACTTTTACACCTTCATGAGATACAATATGACCCAAATATTCCACTTCTTTAACCCCAAAGGCACACTTGCAAGGCTTTGCATAAAGTTGTTTCTCTTCCAAAAGTTGTAGTACTTTGTCAACATGGTGTACATGCTCTTCCCACAATTTGTTGTAGATTACTATTTCATAAAAAAATACTAACCCAAATTTTCGAAGGAAGGGTTTGAAAATAGAATTCATCAAGATTTGAAATGTTGAAGGTGCATTAGTAAGTCCAAATGGCATAACCAAAAATGCATAATGGCATTCATGTGTTCATAAGGCTATTTTGGGAATGACTTCCTACCTCATTCTAATTTGATAATATCCTAGACGAAGATCCAACTTAGAAAAGATTTTTTCTCCATGCAACTCATCTAATAATTCATCAATGACGGGAATAGGAAACTTATCTTTGATGGTCATTTTGTTGAGTTGCCTATAATCTGGACACATACGCCATGAACCATCCTTCTTCGTAACCATCACAACTGGTGAAAAGGATGAAGTTTGTCTAGGTTGAATGATGCCATCCTCTAACATTTATTGGATCATACGCTCAATCTTACTCTTTTGTGCATATGAATACCTATAAGACCCAATGTTAGGTGGTACACTTATGAGTTGTAAATGAGTAGCATGATCGTGATCTTGAGTCGGTGAAAGACCCTTAGGCATGACTCCAAATACCTTGGAATGGATGTTGATAACCACTTGGAGATCCCTTGGAGTAGAGGATATAGATGCATGAACATCTAGTGAACACAATTGTGCAATTATACCACATTGTCCCTTTTCGAGTAATTTTGTCATGTTATTAGAGCTTATCACTTTAGAGGGTTTCCCTTGGATACCTCTAAGCTCAATTTCCTTACCTATTGAAGAAAATATCATGAAAAGATCTTTAAAATTAAGGGTCATTGTTCCCAATGCTTGTAACCATTGGACCCCTAATACAATATCAACACCACCTATTTGGATGACAATCATGGGACTATCTAAAAAATACTCCCTCATATTGAGCTTAATACTATGTCATAACTCTGGTGTTGGATATAGAAATCAATTGAGATCTTTTGCTAATTTGTAATTGGTGAAGTTATGGGTGCTACCAGAATCAATCAACAATGTTACCTTATTCTTTTTTATGTATCCTTGTATCTTGAGGGTTTGTGGAGAACTGATGTGAACCAATGCATGGAAATCTATTGTTGAAGTAGTCTCTTCTAGATCTAGATCTTGTGATGGTTCCAATTCTTGATCTTCTTCCTCTTCATGGTCTATGTAGAATAATTTATTCTCACCGCATTTATTCCCCTTACTATACTTGTTGTCACAATTGAAACATGGTCCTTTTTCTCTTCTTTCATCCATTTGTCGAGGTTTCAACCTTGTTGGTTGAGTGAGGTTAGGAGAGGTAACATGGTGCTCTCTATAGTTGATGGTGGCCACCCTTCTAGTAGCCATATTTTTTTTTTCCACTTTCCTTGCCATACTGAAATCTTGCTCTAGGGATTTGGGTTCGAAAAGAGCACCTCATGTTGAATGTTCTCCTTTAGAATCATGAATGTTCTTTACCGTGAGACTGAGATTTTGGAATTTTTTAATGTGCTATATAATTGGATCTTTTTGTTGAAAATTTATCAATTGACTAAAGAATGTATTTCTCTTAATATCCCCACAATGTGGTATCAATTCAGTTGTTAAAATGGACCAAGAGATAATATAATTCTCTTTTTCTTTCACAAAACCATTGATACCAAATAAATTGATCATTTTTTAAATACAAGGATGCAATAGGTACCTTTTGTAATCTTGGCACTTGGTGTAGATCAAAGTATTGCTCCATCTGGAATATCCATGTTATAGGATATTTACCATCAAACTTCCTCATAATGATCTTCGAAATGAAGTAGTTCCTTTGTGCCAACTTGAAGCCTTGATGATGTGGATCTTGGAGTAATGAATGATCATGATTTCGAGATTCAGAATTTGTGCTCTCCAAAAGTGACAAAATACTCCCCTTGTGTGATTGAGTGTCAACAACCTTGTTCCCTTATTTTCATGATTTCCTTGAATTTTGATATCTCCTTTAGGGAGTCTCTCATCTAGAGCATGAAAGGTCATGGAAGACATGGAAATTTTCAATTCCTTCATGGATTTTAGTAATCCTTCCTCAATTTTCGTTCTTATTTTCATCCATCTTCTTTTCCATTTCATTCTTATTTTCATCCATCTTCTTTTTCATTTTGTTTTCCAATTCTCTTTTGAGGAATTCCTAAGAATGTGTTAAATCCACTTGTTTCAACATACTAACACTCATTTCATCAACTTGGTTCTTTAATCGGGTTAGCCTATTTTTGAAGACTTCATTTTCTTTGGAAGTCATGTTTGAGTTTTTATGAGTACCATTATTAATTTTTGTAGAACCCTTTGCCATGTGAGAAGATGCAAATTATACTCCTCTTTTTTCACTTTATCACATATTTTGAATCACCAAAAATAGATCTTCCAATCAAAAGTTATGCCAATTATAAGTTATGTACCTTTCAAACCCTAATTTTGAGTATGTTTGGATAGTTAATCTTTGTCCTGATATATATCTAAATTTTGAACCCTTATAAATATGAAATTTGGGTTGTAATTTTCTGATATGGATTCTTAAACTCCTGAAAATTTCACTATTTGACCCTTCATTGATCAAAAGTTGTAGCAAAAATACCAAAATATCTTGTTTAAGACTAATTTCAAGATTAGTGAACAAACCCAACTTCCCTAAGATATATCTCACAGATTATAATGATTAAAAATACAAAAAAATTGTCACATGTAATTCGCTATGTCTCCTTGGGGTTCTGAAAATTTCATAGTCAGAAATTTCACACACAAAAAAAGTTACAGTGAAAATGCCAACCTGACTCTTTTAAAATTGATTTCAGGATTAATCACAAGCATTGTCTTACATGGACTATATATCTGAAAGTATAGTAAACTATAATTTTAAATTTGGACCACCTATACTAGGAGATGTCTCCACAGTCTCCACAAAATTTCACAGTCTGAAACCTCCTAGAAAAAAAAATTATAGCGAAAATCCCAAGATGACTCATTTAAAACTGAATTCAAGATGAGTCAAAACCCTACTTACATAGGATATATATCCAAAAGTATAACGACCCAGAACCTGAGAAGTTGACCACGGGTACCTTGATATGTATTCTAATTAACCTCCAATTTTTGTTGTCTAAATCGGCCCTGTTATCGCGCAAAATGTAGGTTGGGAAAAGCCTGATCCAATCCATTGGATGGAAATAATGGTGGGATATTTTACCCACTATCACCTTAGATAAACCCTCCCCTCACTTTAATCAAGGAAGAATCCAACACAAGGGGGGAGTCTCGGGTGACCCTAGGGGGGAAATGAGATGGAAAGTGATACTTGTGAAGAGGTTCCCCTATAGGTCAAGTTGATAAGTGGAAGATGGCTTGGTAACAAGTCTCGATAGTGGCTTAAGGTTTCCAAGTCTTTGAGTACCTACAAAGAGTGGTCGTACCTACCTGAGACACAAGAAAACATGAGATACAAGCTAAATAATCCAATGGACTTGCAAATCCTTCCTCAACCATCTTTTACAATTCCTTTTGGACTTGTGGGGAAACTTTCGGGTTCATTTGCCTGAGCTTTTGCTTGAAGGGTTTTGTGCCTTCCTTAAGGGGAATAGCATGTTGATTGATAGCCTCTCAGTAAGCCTTCAGATCTTTGTAAGACCAAGCGAAAGCATCCTTAAATTCTCTTACGAGGGAAATGAACATCTCTCTTTCATCGGGCATTGTTATGTTTCCAAAATTGACAAATTTTGGGGATTCCTCAGTGCCAATATTGAATTTGATGACCTCATCATCGATTTTGCTTGACGACTTCCCCTTATACATGTCATTTCGATAAAAAAGTATCTCTAAGGGGATGACACCTTTAGGTAAGGGCCCGTCAGGTAAGTCAATGATTTCAATATTTTCCCTTTCTGCTAACAAGTTTATCCGGGCTTCCGAGAATTCACCTTCATTATGGAGAAAATGAAAAATCTGGTTTTCATTATAAAAAACATGTCAATGTTCCAAGTTATGAGGTAGTGAAGCCCTGAAATTTACTTCCACTTTATAGAAACTAATCTCTTTGAAAAGTTGTAAGGTAGATGGGGAAACAACAAGGTTCTTTTCCAACTGATTCCCTTCCCTAAGGATGGCTTCAATCGAAAAGTTATCAAATTTCTTCATGACATCCGAGATGGCATCTATGTAGTGTTTCAACCTTGGGTTCTTAGCAATGAATTTCTTGTTAACCCGTGAAACGATCAAGACCGAGTCTCCTCTTATGTGCATGGACTTGATGTTCATATCAATGGCAAGGTTTATGGCCAGGATAAGGGCTTCATACTCGGTGATGTTGTTTGTACACTTAAACTCAAGCCTGTACGAGAACATGGCAGTCTTGTTATCTTGTGATCTCAAGAATATTCATATGCTTGAGCCTGAGCTTGAATGTGCACCATCAAAGTCTAAGCCCCAAGATCCTTCCTTATTTTCTTCGTCTAGAAAAATGGAGTTTTCCAAAATGAAGGTGTTGTTTATTCCTTCATCCAGAACCTAATGGGTTATGTTGGTGTGGTCTTTTGCAAAGTCTTCTTTTTTTATCTTGTCTGGGGAAAAAAAAAAATCTTCATTTTTTATGACACCGACTTCCTTCTCTCTACATGGATCTATTAGAAAATTTTAAATATGTTGCAAAAACGTTTCTTCCTTGCCACTTGTTTCCTTTCAATTTTCAAAATCTCATTTATTTTGGGTGGCATCTTTTCAGATGTTGGTTCTTTATCTTTCCCCAATAAACACATCATGCGACCAACATCTTGTTTAGCAGCCTCCTCTCGTTCCCTCTGTAGGTATGTCCTGATATTGTGGGGAGGATCTGGTATGAAAAATTCATCAACTTGATTTATTTGAACGATTTCCTCAAGACAATCCTCATCTTGGCCGAGAGACGAGGTCATGTTCTCCTCTATCTCACACGCCCTTTCCTGGGCTTCAAGTAAGGTTGTAGGACGTCCCTTTCCAATTAGAATTTTGCATGGGGTATTTCATGGTTGACATGTAGTACTTGAGGATGGTACTCTAAGAACGTCTGAAATCCTGAGGAAAACTCCCCATGAGGGTATTGAACCTATCATTGAAATCCCTTATACTTTCTCCTAACTTTATTTTGTAGTTATAGACTTGATCATAAAGGGACTGGCAATCTTTGATTTTTTCGAATCTTTTGGAAAAATGTTCTTAAAAAGATCCCAACTCGTGGTTATTCCTAGAAGAATACTATCATACCATTCCTTATCCCTTCCGACAAGAGTGTAGGAGAAGAGTCTCATCTGGACATCTTCATGTTGGTCATAGGGTTCAAGAGTGTGAAGGAAGGAATCTAAGTGATCTTCGGATGTAACAAGATCATCTCCCAAAAATTTGGGGAGCCACTCCTTAAAGTCCCTTGGGAGTTTGTGAGGAGACCCAGGGATATTTGTCATGTTTAAAGGTTTGTGTGAATCTTTAAACCATAGTCTCCATGTAGTACTTGGTGAACTGGGAACGGATGAGAGTGGAGGTGTAGAGGTAGTAGGTGAATATGGAGGGCTAAGAGAGGTAGATGGACAATCATGGGAAGTGGGAGATGATGGAGGACTAGACCATTTTGGTGAAGGCTTGTGATGCTTGGAAGTTTTTTGGGGGGTCGGGTAATGCCCCTTTCGGGTATGTCCCATAATGTAGTCACCAAATGAGCTTTAGGACAATCTTATCAAGGGTGGAAGGAGAATGTCCTTCAAGTGGAGTCGTCGGGCAAGCTAGGGATAAAGGCTTCGGGGTAGAATCTTGCCAAAGTGTTGTTAGGGAACGAAAGAGGATTCAAAATCCTCCATGGAAACGACACCAAAATGTTATCGTGCAAACTGTAGGTTGGGAAAATCCCAACCCAATTCACTAGATGGCAATAACGATGGGAGAGTTTACCCACTGTCACCTCATATAAATTGTCCCCTCGCTTTAGTGAAGGAAGGATCCAACACAAGGGGGGAGTCTCAAGTGACCCTAGGGGGAAAATGAGATGGAAAGTGATACTTATGAAGAGGTTCCCCTATAGGTCAATTTGCTAAATGGAAGATGGCTTGGTAACAAGTCTCGAGAATGGTTTAAGGTTGCCAAGTCTTTGAGTACCTGCAAAGCGTGGTTGTACATGCCCAACACACAAGAAAACACAAGGTACAAGATAAATAATCTAATGGACAATCAAGTTAAGCTTGTTGTCCCTATTTACTACAATCAACAAGAATATATGTCAGGGAATAAATGACAGTTAAAAGTTGTTATTAAGATGTTTAAAGTCTATTAAATGATGCAAGAGATAAGCTAGCAAGTACTAAAATAACTCAAGTATGAAAGCATAAGACTTTAGAAACAAAGCAAGGTTTTTGTAAACAAGTATTGCAGAGATATATTATCATCCTTATGTTTGTAGCGAACTATTGCTAAAACATAAAATTTCAACCCACAAAAAGTACAATTAATCCACCCAAAAAGTGCACTGAGATTAGTAGAGTATTACAATAGCTTGCTAGCAAATTTTGATGGTTGAAATGTGAGTTATGAATAAAAAAGAGAATGGTTTGTTAAAGCCCTAATGTATGTAAATTTAATTTAGTTATGGCTCCAAAAATACCATGTAGACTCAAATTCGCTAGAGGTTTTAGCAACCTCAGAGCATCAACAATAGATTCCAACTTGAACAATATTAATATCTCACTAAATCACGTTTACCAATGGAAACAATTTATTTCTCCAATGCAAACTTCAGATTAGTGCCTTTTAAAAATGGGTGAAAGGAGTCTTGAAAGCATGAGTTAGATCAACAAAATACCTAGGGGTGTAAACCCTCTTACTCCCTAGGGTATGCAAATCAAACTAAGGTAAATCAAGGAGGGTGTACACCCTTGTACTCCTCCTAGCAACCTTACAACAAAAGACTTGTAAATTGGCAAATGAGATTAACCTTAATGGAGGGTGTATGCACTTAAAATCCTCCTAGGGTTTCAACCAACAATAACCATGAAAAGAGCAAGAAGAATTAACAATTGTAGTTTTTCCTTACCAATTTCAAGAGAGATGCAAGAACAAACCCTAGTTCAACAAGTAAATTATCATTCATAAGAAAGAGAAGAAGTCTCCAAGAGGTGTGCACCACCTTAGATCAATCATTCACCAAGAGATATCACCGAAAATTATTTGCACAAGAGAGAGATGCCAAAATTCCCAAGTAGGGCGCAAATTTCTTCCACAAGTCCTCTCACAATGGGAGAGCTATGATATGAAAATGAAATGAAATGATCTCTATTTATACAAATCCTACTACAAGTGTTTGTCCACTTAATTTTAGGGTAAACCACAATGTAATGGGACAACAACCCTTACTTTGACCCTTTACATTATAAAATTTAAAATTAACCCTAAAATTCACATAAGAAGCATGATGTCACCCCTTTAGGGCAATGTTTTGGCACTTTCTCGAGTCATTGGAGTGGAAAGTGAAAGTTTTCGGGCCCTTCGGGCCTTCCCTTTCATGTGCTAGGCCTTTCTCCTCCAAATCAAACCCTCGTCCATCAAAACGTGCCAAGTGTCAAGTCAACCAACACCACCACCCCAACCCTAGCCCTAGGGTGACGTCAACCTCCTCAAAAGTGACATTTTATCCTCAAGAGCAAATCGTTGGGCTAGAAAAGGGTTGGGTTAGGTCCTCCAAGGTGTATCCTCATACCTATGAAAGTTGTCATCTTCATCTAGTGTGTGGGCCATGGCATCCAACCTGTGGGATGCAAGCCCCAAGGAATCCCAAGCTAGGCTTGTATGTCCAAATTTGTCTATCAACTAGGTCCCACAAAGACAATTAATACACCCTCCAAGGATCTCAAGTCAAATGCATCATGATAAGTAAATCAAATTAATAAAAGATCCATTTGAACATATATATCCAAACTACCTCATCAAAATAAACAAGTGCTCAAAGACCCTATGCAATTTGTCAAGTTTAGGTATGGGAGGGTTGAAAAAGTGACCTATTGGGTGAATCGTACCTGAAGTTTAGGAGTCTTTTCCAAGCGGGGCCCTCTCTAATACATGTGGACAAAGTGACATGGATGGAGGAAAGACTCTTGGGCATGGGTTTCATGACATACAAGGGACCGTAGTATCTCATTTATGGGTGTCTTTGTAGAGTGTGTGCTACACCTTCGTTTTCAATGCAACCTTTTTCCAAGCCCATTTATTGTCTTTTATTCTTTTTAAGATGTTTCCAAGTTGAAGCCAAGGTGGGGCTTCTACCTAAGCATGAAAAATGGTGTCCACCTTGACTCTGCCCTAGTCACAACATGCTTCCCCAAGTTGAAACCGAGAGTGGGGTTTCTACCTAAGCATGAAAAACAATTCCTACACATGCTCCACCTTGGTTGGCATTTTGCATTAGTTATTTTTTTACAAGTCCCATAAGTTTCTTATGAGAGACATTTCATTTTCCTCGGGATCCCTGGACAAGCATCTAGAAGGTTTGTGATTGGATTTTATATTTTTCTAGCTACAAGCCTCTAGGTCTTCAGCCCCTTCTTCCCATGAAATGAGCGACAATCCCTTCTTGGGTCAATATACCCGAAAATCTTAAAAGGTAAGGAGATGGGGGGATGAAGTGTACAAAATGACAAGTATGGTCAGGAATGGCATGATGACTCATCAAGAGGACATCCCAGTAGAAAACCTATCCCTAAGGGTGACCCACTTACTAGGGCACAATGTCAACCACCAAAGTGAACCAGGGCAAGGAGCATAATGTCCAAGCAAAAGTTACATAATCAAAAGTAGTTATAAATGCAACAAACTCAAATGCCTCAAATATTGAAATGAAACTCACCATCATACCTAGCTTGTACCTCATGGAGCAAGACCCAATGTCTTCCAGAAGCTAGCTGATGTGGTGGATACCGTTGTGATGAACTTTGAATTGTGGTGGCGAGGTGGGTCTCTTTCTGTTCAAGTGGACATTGTTGGTCAAGCTATCTCTCGATAGTCCATGTATGTAACCTGAGGGCCTCGAGACATCATCTCCCAATAACCTATTCTTGATTTATCCTTCCCTTTCCTTTTTTGATCCCTAATTCTGATGATGGCTTCCCTACATGCTTGCTTTTGTAATTGAAAATCCATATTATCCTTTCTATCAAAATACTTTTTGTTGTACCATTTTGGCCTTACCTTGGTTGTTATTAAGGCCTCTCTTGCCTCTAGTTTTCTCTCGACCTGTATCATTATGCATCTTTTTTCCTCAAGCTCTTTTGTAACTCTTGAAATTGTTTATTGGTGTGGTTACCTGGTCTACAATTAAAACATACCATGACTCTCGGGATGGTGAAAATACAATTGCTTGCGATATGTCCCCATGCACCACATACATGACATTGCATATTACTCTTCTATCTAGTAATGTCTACACATCAGTGTTAGTTTGTGCATGTGCCCCATATACACTACGATTATGTTGTTGTCCAAATCTAGGATTTTTAAAACCTCCCTTGTTGTTTTATCTTGGGTACCTAGGTTTGTAGGGTCATTGTTGATTGCTTAGGTTCTTATGAAAATTCTGTCATGATTGCTCTGGTGTGTTATGATTTTGGAAGAAATTGAATCTAGTCATTTTCCTCAACTTTATGTCTTCCATTGGTTTTTCCCCAACTCTTTGGTCTTTTGTTGCCTAAGCTCGTGTCATTTTTCTTCTCTCATATTCTTTAGTTATGATTCAAACTTCTCTATCTATTCAACATAATCTTTCTTTTATTTTTTTGTATATATGATGTCATTAGATGTTTATATTCCATCTAGATTGTTGCACATACCACATCATTATAGAGCTTTTGTTTGGTTGTCCTCACATGTGGTCAGATTGTGTTGACTAACCTTGTGATGAACCAATCTATTTTATGTGATTTTGTGACATCATTCCCACACTGTTCAATCAAGTTTATGAGTCAATTCTCATAGTGGAAAACATTTTCTCCTTTTGTCTATTTTATCTCCCTAAGTTTTGTAAATGTCGATAGTTTTTCATCGTAGTATGCATACACATCCAAGAGTTTTTCAACCACTTTTGGCCATGTGTTGAATTTTTTGTGTTTCACACTTCCAATACGATGTTAATACCAATCCTCTTAATGATCATTTGAAAATGACCTTTTTTTTAATTAACTTCGTCGATTTCTTGCCAAAGTGATTCAAGAATAAATATGATCCTTTTCCATGCATGGATCCAATAAATAGCAATATTATGACATGTCGGTTTTTGTTTTGGCAATAGTTCCACTTGCTTCCTTGGTGGGTTTTTTTTTTGGGTCACTCAAGTCTATTAAGTGTCTTGTTTCTACCAGGTGAGGGTTTTGATGGTTCTTCAAAAGATGTTCCTCGTTCTAGCATCTATATTTCACTATGTTAGTTTTCTAGATCCTTTACATCTCATTACTTGAGTGTTCTATGGGTATCCTTGGTGTTATTTTCGTTGTTTTGTGCTTTTTCCATGGTGAAAACCTTATCCTCCTCTTTCTTGTTTAGGCTTGACCCCCAAAAGTGTTATCGAAGTTCACCCATCAAGAAAATTTGTCTCAATATCTTAAGTGTTATGATACTTGGCTCTAGTGTAGAGTCTTGAGTCAAAATACCCCTCATTGTTGGTTATAAATATAGTCACAGTCTTTGATTTATCATAAATTGAGCCTAACATATGCATAACCCATTTAATTCATACATAAAACATCAAAAATCCCATATCATTGTATTAATT
>WSFP011494991.1:0-14425 GCA_009831015.1 Picea engelmannii
GCGAGTGCCATGAGGGTATCTTCCTGTAGCTCGGCTATCCTTGCAGTGAATAGGTGCCGATAATTTGTAAACTTGTTGTAGGCCTCCTAGAATTCACTCTTTATGAACACTGCGGTCTGTGTGGTGTCTTGATAGTATTTTTCCGAGTGGCGCAAATGTTCCAATTCCCTCAGGGCAGTGGCCAACTCCTTTTTATCTATTTTAGATCTATCTAGGGTGGCATCTATGATTTCCATCCCTGAGCCAATGAGTTCGGGCATCTTAGCATGTTCTGTGTTGATCAGATGTTCCTCTGTAGTGATGAGGATGGAGCGATCTAAAGTGATATTCCTGTTCTTGATGGTTCTCTGGATAATAGCCTTCCTTTTCCGATCATAAGCTATGGCATGTATGTCGGATACTTTTTCCACAGGTTTAGGGATTTTCTAATCTCCCCAGGTGAGTGTATTCCCCACACTCCCGTTGGTATATACTTGTTCAATAATGGGTTCTTGAACTTCATCCTTGTGTTCTGAAGGCCCACCTTCTGTCTGTTGCGCTTCAGGGGTTTGAGTACTAATTGAAATAGAGGCGTCGGGGGTAGGCTCGGTACTTACTTGGTCATCGGTCGTCGAGACGTCAATTTTCTGCTATGGAGCTCCTTCCTTTGGCTCATTCGACCCTAGATTGTCCTTCAGACTGTCCGCTTCACTTTTCGATGTATTGGAAAGCTCAGTGTCTAGGACACTCTCGACTTCTTGTTATTTCCATGGAACCTATTGAATTTGGACATCGGGAACTGGGGAAGATGTCTTCTTTGGTCCCTTTTATTCTTCGATATGTACAGGGGTCACAAGAGATACTTCTAGGCTCCAATCATTGTCATAGATATTTATCAGCTCACTTAAGGGTTTTGATGCACTGGTCCTCCATGATGTTCTGATTTTATTTGGCTAAGATGAAACAACTGTCGATGATCCATTCGGTGGCATTATGAATTCAAGGTCGTCTAACCTAGTAATTTCATCAAGGTCTATGAATTTGGGGTCACTTGGGCCCATCTGGCTTTCATCCAAGTGGTCGACAGGGAGCCTTGTCATATTTAGGATGTTCGGTTCATCTTGCGGCTAATCAATTATCCGTTGTGCATGTTATAACATGAGTAACCCCCTCTCCCGCGTGTCCTGAGCCTTGGGGAGACCTGTTCTTTTTACCGGGGATACCTGGGGAATCTCTTTTGTTTCGAGCGCTTCCTAGGAAACTGCTGCTTCGGCCACTATCATTTCTTCTCTAGCCCTGAGGGCCCCTTGAGTTGATTGTTCTAGGATTGTTTCTTGTTCATCCAATCTCATGGATTTGAACCTAGTCATCTTAGGGTTGACCATCCTTGCAACGAATTCATCCTAATCCTGATCATTTTCCATGAAAACCTCATCTTCAAACTTGTCATGGGCGTATGGCCAGCAGGACGACACTTGAGACGCATGTTTCAAGACTAGAACCTTTATGTCGTTCTTGCAGAAACAACCAGGCTGGAATCAGGACTCCAATTGGTGTAGTCATTATTGCTTAGCTTGAGCGGTGTCTTTCACTAGGTAGAAACATATATGGAATCTATAAGGTATAAATTCCCTCTTGTTATCTTTCACCAGGGTAGCATTGTAACCTTGTAGGATGGTCTGGTAGTAGGTTTCCCCACAACAAGACGATTGGGGTCATGTGATGGTAGGAGATGAGATGCTCTAGTGGCCCTGAGTACCCTAATTTAGGTATCACATTCGTGCAAATACCAGTGGCTGACCTTTGCTATCACCTTTTTTTCCGCAGCAGATAGCCTCAGACAATCTTTCTTGAAAAGAATAAAATGAATGCGCACAATGAATTCATCGTGGATGAGGGAGTAGGAATTTTGTACTTGTTCTCCCATAAAATGCTGAAGTAAATGTGGAATGGGATTTCTGAGGCGTGCCGGCTCAATTTCATGTCGACAAAGACATTTCTGGCGCACATGATGTCTAGTAAATATGAAGCCATGTAGAAGGATGGAGTATCTCCTTCTTTGAGCGTCTCATCCTATTGTATGCAGATGCTCAACTGCTTTGAAATGATGGCTCCCTAGTTGAAAATTATCCGAGAAATACCCACTGTGTAAGCTAGAGGCATCCATGCCTCTGAAAAACCATAATAGTCTTTCTCCCCATACAACCGACAGATGAGAGCCATTATATATATATATATATATATATATATATGGCTCCCTTAAGTTGGCCATTTGGTACCAGCCGGAGGTCTGATTGGTGTATTTTTTATCTTCTCTCCACCATGAAGCCATCACTCGGCCAATGTCGTGGCACTTGTAGAAATTTACGATGAAATCGGTGTTCAGCCGCTCCTCCAGGTCTCTAAGCTTGTAGTAACTCTGCACCTCTACTAGAAGGAAAACCCCGACAAACTCGCCATTGACGTCATTAATCAAAAAACATTATGTGTCTATGTGGTCGATGATCCACTTAAGGAGTTCTATGTAGGGTAACACTAGAGTTCTTCTTTCCACCATGTGCAGGTACAATCTTTGAATATTCGGTAAAACTTCATCGTCGAGCTTTCTCATATCGAGGTCGCTGTGTGGGATATACTCCGGGAATTCTTCCCGTCTGATCTTCTTGAAAAGTTCTCCCTAGTGCGGGATTATCGCCTTGGTCCATGTGCTTGCCTCCATGTCTCCAAAGGTCGGAGGTTGAGTGAAAACCTTCTTGGTAGATGTCATGATGACTGGTTCCGGCCTTGGAGCGAATTCTAATTGTTTTACGGCTACTGGGAAGCACCTTCTCCTACCTCTAGTTCCTTTAGTTTTGACGCTCTCAGAGATCGCCTGGTGGTTGGTTTTCTTGGAGAGATTGTTCCAACAATCGAAACAAATCATTTAGATACTTCGTACCAAGAAACACTGGATAAAATACATATATGAAGTGTAAGCAAAAAAAATCCAGACTGCTACATACCTGTAAAGATTTCTAACTGGTTATTTGATACTCACATAATCTCAACTTATTTGAATTGCTCGTTTTTCTCCTCTGGGTGCTCTAAAACTCCTTTGCACACATAATGGTTTTGTTTACAATGGCTCAAGAGAATTTAAATGAGGAAGAACTTACCGTGTCGTATGAACCAATTAATTCAGGTGATGACTGAAATTCAAACAAATCTATTGTTGAATCTCTAGAATTTAATTCATCGTGGGTTGACGACGAAGGCGCAGAGGGTGATGTGTTCTATCAGTAATTTCAAATGGCCTTTCGATTCGAACACGAAGTAGAAACTAATATGATATTTGGAATTAATTAGTCCCTTAAATGCTCCAAATCTAAATGTATCTAGCGCTAAAACGTCCCATCGTGTCGCTTTCTCAATGGGCAGATCGAGGATTAGGGATGTGCTATGGATGTTTTCGTTGATATTCTTCTACGAAAAACCTCCTACGCTGATCGATTTCATCGTATGGTGTTGACGTGGAAAAATTGGTTCGGGACACATGGCTTTGAAGACTGGTGACTTAACTCGTGAGTATTAGTCAGAGTCAGGACTTTCTTCGAAATGTTCGTTCTAAACTAAGCCGGGGATCATCGATGCCAAAAAGATATTGGGGGTCAGAAATCAGGGATAAATGTATCGTGTGTCTTTTTGGATTAGTTTCATAAAAAAATTCCTGATGCTGAAACGCTCTGGGAATCGGTGATCGGAAAAAAAACTTTAGTGTGGTTAGAATGTTCATTGTGATTTGGTTTTGTCCGATTCCGATAAGCACGTTGGGTATTGGCTATAAATGATATCATTTATTTCTTTTTAAACGTTTTACTCCCTTCACCTTTTACCGATATTGTTGGCCCTTGGTTATGGAAGGAAGTGAAGAACAAGGAAGGAAAGGTAAAAAGAGAGCTTAATGAGAGACACAGTAACTGTCACTAAGTCAAAGTGAGAAAAAGAGCAGGAAGGATGGATCAAAGTATAGAAAAGCAAGCCATTGGACCAGATGATTAGGGATGACAAATCAGAAAGGAAGAATGATTGTAGAAAACTCAACAAGCAGAGAAAGCTGTCATTGGATGCTTTGGAGCACTGCGAGATGAAGAAGGAAAGACAGGCTGGCTAAGCCTGAAAAAAGTGGGTCAATTTGACCTAGGGTTTTAGACACCTAGGGTTTTGACACCTAGGTTTTGACCTGAGGCTGTTGGTGAGGGATTGTAATATATAAATAGATCTTGAAAGGACCTAGGTTGGGTCGGTACTAGTGTTGGGTATTGATATTGATTGTTGTTGTTTGAGAGATTATTGTACTGTGAGAGAGAGGAGTGTTGAGAGTGAGAGCCTTCTGGTATTGTAATATCTTCAGCTGGGTGCGAAGATCAAGTCCTGCAACTGGGTGTGCAAGAAGGTGGTAGACATAAATAAGAAGAGAGAAGATCTGCTGACTTAGAGCACAAATCAGAATTGTAAGCTTTACCTTAATATATCATAAGAATAGTTCTATGGATGTAGCCCTAGAGAGAGGGTGAATGACATATATTTTGTGTTGTATGTGTGATTGATGCTTGGATCTTTGTCATTGTTATACTGTTAATTGCATTATTCTGTTAGATCAGATGTATGGCTACACATAGTAGATCTAATTGATAAAGATATATATGAATGTTTCATTATTGTTGTATTAGTTCCACTTGATATTCCCCTGGTTGTAGACATCAATGTCCTGCAACCCCCCTCTTAGCTACTTCGGGTGAGACTGCATCTTCTTCGCAGGTGTTGCTGAAAGGGCCAATAGTTAGGGCTTGTTGGTGCACTCTTTCAGTGAACCCTGGGTCTTCCCCTATGCCAACAAATGGTTCCATTGCCGGGGAAAGAATCTGTGTAAAGGAATGTCAAGGTGGTTCCCATCAAAGACAGAGATTTAGAAGTGGATAAAGGATCAAGAGAAGGACTTCACAAAATCCCAGAACAAGAACCCTAAATTGAGTACTGAATATTGGATACAAAGATACATTTTCACTGACATTCACGAGATCTTCTTTGGGGGAATCCACCAGGATTTGTTTGAATGGTTGGCTAGGTTAGTCGATACCCAATTTGAGATAATATATAGACCTTCTGTGGTCTAGACGTCGGAGTTGATTAACAAGGTTAAGAGAGTCAATAACGCTTTATCAAGGGCTGTAGATCACTGGTTCGATAGTACCATTGGAGGGTATATCACTGAGTTTGCTGTTGACAGAACATAATCATATAGCCAAGACGAGAGATACTTTTTCAAAGGACCTAGAGGAAATTTTTTTCACTTTCTGAAGCTGAGAATCAAGATGTTTTTACATGAAAAGAACGTCTTGAAGATACAGTAGATTGGTCAAACTTGAAAAGGCTAATGTTCAAGATCTCAGACAGTGACAACGACACAGAAGCTGGACATATGCGCAGTGGGAAAGTATTCTGAGGGGTTCACCTTGAGAACTTGTTTAAGCAAAACTATGAAGAAGAGGGTTTCTATAGTGGAGAAGAGGTATATCTAACTGACAAAGAACATTCAAAACCCACTAGAACAGAAGAAGGGGAAGCTGAAGAACTTCACCAAAGTGAGCTAGAAACCTTAGGAACTGTACAGGTTACTAAAGTAAGTAACATTAACCCTCCTATTGTTTCAATAGCACTTGGCAGTCAGAATAGTCAGAACCACCAGAGTCCTCAGAGAACTATTACTGGTAGCTTAGAATCTACTCAGACAAGAAGTCTAGTCAGCTCTATGGCATATGAAATGAGGATCCCTATATTTAGAGGAGATGGATCTGAAGATCTGGATCAACATTGGTTTTTGTGTGAAGCCGTATGGAATATTAAAAGTATCACCGACGAAGCCATCGAGAGAACCCAATTCAACACTATGTTATGGGACCATGCACTGAACTGGTACATGAAACTTGTCCAAGGACTGGCGCAACCTAAGACACTGAATGAGATCAAGAATGCACTGGTTGCAGAGTTTAAAAAACCTAAGTCGGAGTCAAAATGTATTACAGAGCTAAAAGAGATCAAACAAAAGGTAGCAGAACCTGTTTGGGAGTTTGACCAGAGATTCAAAACCCTAATAGGCTGATTAACTTTTCAGATCCCCGATGAACAAAATAAAGAATGGTTCATCACTGCACTGTTACCACACATGAGAGTCCCTCTGATGTAGTAGAATATTGCATCGTAGATAGAATATTTGGAAACCGCCATGAAGCTTGAATCAACACCTATGGGAGAATTTAGCTCAGGCATGAACCAGATCGTGAGCCAACTGACTAGTCTATCTCTGCAGTTTGAGGATATGAAGAAATATAAGGGAAAGGACAAAAGAGAATATATCTGGTGTGTAAGACGCAGATATGAAGGCCATGATAAGGAACACTATCCCTTATTCTATGATTATTTTGCCTTAAAAGCGTCGAGCTCCTTGAAGCAAGTTAACCTACCCTGGTGCGATGTATGTAGAAATAGGCATCGCCCAGGTGAGTGTTATTACATGCATAAGTATGTTTAGACACCCACAAAATTTTACTGCACATTTTTTAAATCAATGGGGCATGATGATCGATATTGTAGAGCTTACAATCTCATGCATGAGAGGTTGAGGGACATATACAAGATCCAAGGCGAAGTACACCAAGAAGGAAATAATGCACAGTATAGTTCTCCAGGAAAAGGAAGTTTCAATCCTCACGGTGGATACAGAGGAGGAGGAGGAGGAGGAGGTATGGGTCGAGGCCGAGGACAAATTATCTGTTATAACTGTGCGCATCCAGGACACTTAGTAAGGGATTGTCAGAATCCTTGCACAAACTGCATTTATTGTAACTCCTTTGAGCATGTCATAGAGGAATGCCCTGTGCTACTGGATAAGCTTCAAGAAAGACGAGGACCCCAACAAAACCCACAATTACAAATAATATATGTTGAACCTCGTGGAAACGACCCTTGAGTCACTGTCATTACTCGAGGAGGAACTACTACAGGAGAAGACAGGGCATCACAAGGAAAGAATGCAGATGACCATTGAGTTAGGAAAGTTGAGGAGAGGACTCAGGATTTTGATGCAAAGAAGGAAAGACGAATCTTTGAGGAGGCAAGAAAAGAGTTCAAAGGAGATCAAGGGTCCTCATCTAGAATGAAAGTAGAAATCAAAGAGTATGGCATGCCTCATGTGTTTGATCAGTCTGCATCACCAACAAAAGAAAAATAGGTAAGCAAACTCATGGAATTTTTGTGCACTTGTGTTAAGTTGATTCAAGATAAAAGCGTTGTACAAGAATTACAAGATTTAATCAAGCAGTATGAGCTAGGAAAGATAGAATCCTTACTGAATAGGGTAGTGCACCAAATTGGGAAAAGGAGGACAAATAAAGAATTACACCTGAATGCTCAAATAGGAGAATATGATATAGACTATGTAGTGCTTGACTTAGGGTCAGAGGTCAATGTCATGACGAAGCAAACTTGGGAACTGATGGGAAAACCCAAGCTGATATACTTAGAATATATTTAGAAGCATACTTTGATGGTGGTCGAAGAGTTCAAAGAATTTTTGCATAAATATTTAGAAGCATACTTTGATGACTGCATTGTTTTTAGCTTGTTGAAAAATCATATTGAATGTCTAAGGCTAATGTTGGATAAATGCAGGAAATGTCAAATTTCTTGAATCTGAGGAAGTGCATCTTCTTCTCACCATTTGGAGTATTATTAGGTCATATTGTATGCAAGCAAGGATTGTTGGTGGACCCATCCAAAATTGCAATTATAGTTGATTTGCCACCTCCTACTTCAGTCAGAGAACTGCGCACTGCACTAGGACATACTTTCTATTACAAGAAATGTATCAAAGGATATGATCAAATTACTGCACCAATGGAGAAGTTATTAAAGAAAGATTGTTAGTTTGGTTGGTCATAAGAATGCCAGCAGAGCTTCGACACACTGAAACAAAAGATGGTGACTGCGCCTATTCTGGTCTTTCCATATTGGAGTAAGGAATTTCATGTGCATGTTGATGCATATTCTATTGCATTAGGAGAATTAATGGCACAACCTGGAGAAGGGGACATTAATCATCCATTAGCATTTGCCAGCAGAAAGCTATCCACAGCTGAAATCAATTACACTACTACAGAGAGGGAAGGATTAGCCATGGTGTATGCATTACCAAAATTCTGACACTACTTATTGAGAGGACACTTTAAAATGTTTACTGATCACTCCATGTTGAAGTACCTAGTCAACAAGTCAGTGTTGGGAGGGAGAATATGCAGATGGATGCTCTTGTTTCAAGATCATGATTTTGAGATCATAGTTAAGCTAGGAAGAATGAACAAGGGACCTAACCACCTGTCGAGTTTGGAACATGGCGAAGAACCCACCAGTTTTGAGGATACATTATCAGATGCATAGATTCTCACCATTAGGAAGGTGGATGACCAGTTCACATACATAGTCCAGTTCCTGTCAACAGGAATGGCTCTAAGTGAGTATACAATTTCCCAGAAGAAACAACTAGTGGTGCACGCTGCAGATTTTTCATTGATAGCTGGTCAGCTATATAATATGGGACCTGATGAGATACTAATAAGATGTGTGATGGAGGCAAAGAACCCACTGATCCTCGCAGAATCTCATGAAGGCATTACAGGAGGAAATTACGCAGGGAAAGAAATTGCGCAGAAGGTTCTGCAAGCTGGCCTTTAGTGGCCTACATTACACAGAGATGCTAAAGAGTATGCCAGAGCATGTGATGTATGCCAAAGATTTGGAAGACCATCCTGAAGAGTTGAAATTCCCTTAGCACCGCAGATGACCCTACAGGCATTTTAAAAATGGGCCATTAACTTCGTGGGACCTATAAACCCAACAGAGAACTGCACAGGAGCAAGGTATATTATTACTGCGACAGAATACTTGACTAGATGGGCCGAAGGCAGAGCAGTCAAGGACTGTAGTGAAACTATAGCTGCGCATTTTATATTTGATGACATAATAGCCAGGTTTGGATGCCCTAAGATCCTCATGAGTGATCAAGGTACACACTTCATCAATAAGACAGTGGAAGCCCTGACTGAAGAATTTGCAGTCCACCATAAGAAGAGTACACCTTACCACCCACAGGCAAACAAAATGGTTGAAGCATTCAACAAGATCTTGGAGACATCATTGACAAAGATTTGCAACGTAAACAGGGATGACTGGGATTTAAGAGTACCAACAGTACTCTGGGCTTATAGAACCACTTCAGTGATGATTTTAGGGGCTAAATTTCGCTCATGGGCTAATTTTCCATGGTTTTTCCAAAACCGAGATTCGCTATTTTAAAAATGATTTGCCCAAATTCTATATGATAAAATTATTTTACCTTAAAAATAGCCAAAATGTTATAAAAACTATATAAAATCCTTAAAATTTGAATATTTTTACAAAAATATCGCCAATCATTTATAGTTGGCATATGAAGGATTAGTAAGATTCGCCAAGGTTTCTACATTTTAAAATAATTTTCCATCCTTAAAATCATCCCTAAACCACTTGCAAGAAATTAACAATGCAGACCCCCTTCAAGTTGGTTTATGGTCTTGAAGTTGTTGTCCCAATGGAGTACTTTGTACCAAGCTTAAGAATTGTTGCATTTACATACATGGATGATACTGACGCTGTTCATGAGAGGCTCGCATAGTTGGTTGAACTACAAGAAGACAGATTCATTGCAGGATTCCAGCAACAAGTTCAGAAGGAATGCGAAAATGCCTATCATGACAGACACATCAAGAACAAGGCACTTAAGCAAGGTGATTTAGTACTGATGTATGACAGTAAGTTTATCAAACACCCAGGGAAGTTCATAATGCATTGGCTTGGACCATATGAGGTCCCTTATGTTACAGAAGGAGGAGTTGCGTAGCTAAAGACATTAAAGGGAGACTGGAAGGAAGGATTGGTAAATGGGAGTCGGCTAAAGTTGTACTATGACAACCAGCTGCCTCGCAGCTCTCAGTAAACGCAGGAGGAAAAGGGTCGAGATACCAGGTGCATTTGAAACTGGTTACTAGACACAAAAAGGATAGTTTGCACAAGGTTGGAAATGTGGCATAAAGAAGAAAGCAAGGGCTTCACTACACAGTCCAAAGTCGAAGTAAAACAAGAAGATCAGAGCTCAAGTGCCTCAGGACAAGTCATAGGTGAGTGTTGGGGGCCTGTTGGCCCTCGATTATGGAAGGAAGTGAAGAACAAGGAAGGAAAGGTGAAAAGCGAGCTTTGCAGGAGACACAATAACTATCACTGAGTCAAAGTGAGCAAAAGAGCAGGAAGGATGGAGCAAAGTATGGAAAATCAAGGCGTTGGATGAGAAGATCAGGGATGATAGATTAGAAAGGAAGAAGGATCGTGGACAAATCAACAGGCAGAGAAATCCATCATTGGATGCTTTGGAGCACCACGAGATGAAGAAGGAAAGACAGATTGGTGAAGCCCAAAAAAATGGGTCAAGTTGACCTAGGATTTTAGACACCTAGGGTTTTGGTAATTAGGGTTTTGACACCTAGGTTTAGACATTGCAATATATAAATAGAGGTCGAAAGGACCTAGGTCAGGTCAGTACTAGTGTTGGGTATTGATATTTATTGTTGTTGTTTGATATATTATTGTACTATGAGAGAGAGGAGTGTTGAGAGTGAGAGCCTTCTGGTATTGTAAGATCTTTAGCTGGGTGCGAAGATCAAGTCCTATAGCTGGGTGTGTAGGAAGGTGGGAGACAAAAATAAGAAGAGAGAAGATATGTTGACTAAGAGCGCATATCAGAACTGTAAGATTTACCTTAATATATCATAAGCATAGTTCTATGGACGTAGCCCTAGAGAGAGGGTGAAGCACGTATATTTTGTGTTGTATGTGTGATTGATGCCTGGATCTTTGTCATTGTTATACTATTAATTGCATTATTGTGTTAGATCAAATGTGTGGCTGCACATATTAGATATAACTGATAAAGAGATATATGAATGTTTCATTATTGTTGTATTAATTCCACTTGATATTCCCCTAGTTGTAGACATCTCTGTCCTGCAACCCCCCTCTTAGCTACTTCGGGTGAGACTGCATCTACTTCATAGGTGTTGCTGAAAGGGCCAGTAGTTAGGGCTTGTTGGTGCACTCTTGGAGTGAAACCTGGGTCTTCCCCTGTGTCAACAGATACCGAAGGGGATGGGCTATCATAAATCTCCATATGTGATACTTGTCGAGAAACAAAACTTCCTTTCACCGATATTGATGAAGATCGATGCTCAACAACTGGGGTTATCTTAGTGATTCCTTTTCACCTTTTAATTTATTTTGATGCCAAATATTGAGCACATCGGGTGAAGTGATTTTGCTATTGATTCCTTATTTAAGTGTTAATCCTTTTAAATTCATGGGGTCTCATAGAGTTAAATAAAACTGAAAATCTAATGAGGGTCAAAAGAACAAGCAAAGACAACACATTTATCAATAGGAAATTGAATTCAGACAGTGCAAAGATCAAGTGGTACCCAAAAAGAGAAAAATTGACATAGGCTTTTTGGGGTGTGTTGAGTGCTCAAAAAATGACAACTTACCGGGAGAAAGCATAAACTTTGTTCCTTCCTCGGGCTTGACTGATGCAAAAGTTGATTAGGAACTTAACTGGTTTTCATCAGAGCTTCTTTTACCCTTGCATTTGGAATTTCCTTAGTTGATGCATCTGGGCCTGCGTGTGGGGTTTTTTAATATTTATTCCACCATTTTTTCCTATAACCTTGAGTCGTTCCCTTTTTTTACAAGAGTCTAGTAGAGAATTCACTTGTGCTAGGCCTTTTAGTTACCCTCATTCATTTTTTATGGTGTTGCTATGCTGCCAGTGAGTGTCCATAGCCTCGACGGAGTCACCTCAACGTCACAGACCTTGCTCCACTACCAAAAAGTGTCCATAACCCCGATGGAGATATCTGCATACCCTCTCCTACTATGCACTCATTTGATATAGTTAACTTTTATTTCGGCTGAATTCCCTGAGTGAGCGAGAGAGGAGGACGTCTGTTATTTGCAAAAGATGAGGTGGTTAAGGTGAAACTCACTAGATCTATCTCTGAGGTGCATGTAGTCCTTTCCTTCTTACCATATTTCCTTTAATATTTTACCAGACCACTAAGAAGACACTTCCACATTTCTCCAAAGTTGTTCATTTGCGCAGGTTAGATAGAGAATCCCTTGAAAGAACCACAGGTTCCTCAAAGTTTCTTGTGTTCGTATGTGAGCATCGATTTATGAAGAGAGTTTGCTATGTCGCATGATTTGAGGTCAACCATTGTTTTTATAAACATAATATTTCAAAAATGCAAAAGGATTAATCGACGCATAAAAAATAAACACACACACACACACACACACACACACACACATATATATATAGTGAAAATATTGTTTCAGGGCTTGGCCACTCACTGGGAGAGTGTCAGATTCTCCCCTCAGATTTTGCAAATGATATGTACTCAACCCAATCCTCTCGGCCACCTGGAAAGGTTCGAGCCATAGATTTTGAAACTTAGAATGTTTTCCTTTAGGCTCATTCCCTCTATCCCATTTCAGGACTAAGTCTCCTACCTCAAAATTCTTCTCTTTAGTCTTATGCTTATCAAACCACCTTTTAACTATCTATTGGTGGGCTATGAAATTTGATTTATCCTTCTCCCTTTCTTCTTATAACATGAGAAGGGTGTCAATTCTTTTCTATATGACTAATGAGGGATCCCCTCTGGAATCTTGGGCAAGTTGAAGAGATGGAAGATAAATCCCGTTCAGGAGAATGGTTTCCTACCCGTATACCAGAAAGTATGGGGAATTCCCTATAGCTTCCTTGGGTGTAACTTTATCTTCCCATAAAGAATTATGGACTGCATTATGCCAATTCCTTTGGTTATCCGCAACTGTTCTCTTTAATATTCTTACTATGTTCTTATTAGTTGATTCTGCTACCCCGTTTCCCTATGGATAATAGTTTGCAGAGTATTTAATTATGATTCCTTTGTCTAGAACAAACTTCGCTAATAGGGTGGAAGAAAAGTAATATGCTTTATCAAAAACAAGAATAGATGGGACACCGAACCTTGTGATTAATTGTTGTTCTATGAATTGGATTACCACCTTCTCGTTTACATGAGTCAGAGGAATGGCTTCGGCCGATTTTGTGAAATAATCGATGGCAGTAAGTATGTACTTATGTTGTTTTGAAGAACTTGGTGTAAATTACCCTATGATACCTAACCCCCATTTCTAAAAAGGCCTAGAAATGGTCATCGGTTGTAGTGGAACCGCTTCTTTCTTCTCTCTCCCAATGCTTATTTGACAAGTTTTACAGTTTCTAGCATATGTGTGAGTGTCCTTGAACAAAGTGGGCCAATAATAGCCAACTCTCAGTATATTTGAGCAGTAGTGTCTCTTGCAAAATGTCCACCTGTAGGACCATCATGGAGCTCCTTTAGGACCTTGTCTGCATCTTCATGTTTGAGAAATCTTAAAAGTACTACATCGTAATTAACTTGGAAGAGTACCGAATTTTAGAGGCGATATTGTGCAGACTTTAACCTGAGATCTCTCCTTTCCCTAGTGTTTAGGTTTTCTGGGCAAGTCCCATGATGCAGGAGATAACTCAATTTATCATACCAAGACTCTTGTCCTAGGGAAATGTATGAATCTTCACCACACCATAATTCCATTTCATTCTCCCATCTGGGGTCTTCATTTACTTGATCTTGATCTTCTCCTACCAGTTTGCATAACCCTTGTCCTTTAACAAGTTTAACAGGTTTTATATCTAGATCAAATTCTTGAAACACTGCCATCTAGTTTCCCCTTCTTTCCCCCATCTCTTGTTGAGTAAATAGGGATCAGACTATAGGGTGAGGCATGATCACTTTGGTGTGGTTCTTGAGGATGTAAGATCTAAATTTTTTTACTGCCTTATCAACCACATAAGACTTTCTATATATAGAAGGATAATTTAGTTCGACACCTTGGAGGTTATTTCTCATGAATGATACTAGGGCTTCGTTGTTGTCATCATCCATCTGAGTTAATACTGCGATTAACGATTGGTCGGAGGTGAAAGTATACAGGAAGAAATATTTGTTGAAATCGTGACTTCGCAACATTGAGGCTTGAGAGATTGTAGTCTTAATGTTTTTGAAAGAATTATTTTGTTCATCATCCCACTTAAACTCAGCATCCTTATGAATCATTTTTTGTAGGGGTTTGATAGTTTCCGCGAAATCGGGGGTGAATTTCCTCACAAAATTGATTTTCCCGAAGAACAACTGCATAGCCATTTTGTTGTGAGGTAATGGAAGCTAATCTATATGCTTGATTA
>WSFP011494992.1:0-14425 GCA_009831015.1 Picea engelmannii
TATAGGTGACTGAGGTAACCAAGGATATATAAGCTGAATTTCATAAGGAAGGTGAATAAAAGAGGGCCATAATTGAAGGAAGGATAAGTTCTTTTCATGATGCTTTCTAAGGTATGTTATTCACAGGTCATCTCACCATTTTCGCTATAATTTGTTTTCTATAATGATTCAGATCTTGAAATTACTATGCAAGTGAGAAAACATATCCAAGTATCTGTGGTTAAAATTACAGATTTTTGGTCGTTGTATTTTGGGAGTTACACTCCGTGGAAAATAGGGTTTGTGGCCAGTCCTGAAACTAGTCAAAATCAAGTGTTTCGGGTAAAACCGTCATAAATTCTTCATAAAAGATACAAATTTAGTGAGACAAAATGTGTTGGTTAGGGTAAAGTCTATAGTAAGTTTTGTAACATTTTCAGATCCTTTCATCAAATATTTTGTGCGGGGAACGCTTTAAAAGGTCGCTCTCTAGAATAAGCCAGAATTCAACAAGGTATGCCATTTTTGTTATAAATATTTTTTTGAGATGTTCCTAGTAGTGAAACTTGGAGGAATTTCATTAAACACACTGAATAAAATTTTGTATCAGTTTCAGATCTTTATACATTACAGGTTCAAAGTTATGATTACTTCAAGTTAGGGTTGTTGACTAATCCAAAACTAGTCATGGTTGAGACAAGCAGTTGATGAGTTGGCACATACATGAATTTTATAGTTGATGATGTTGGTACATATTGATGAGTCATTGTTGATGAGTAGTTGACACATGATTGGTATATACTTGGTACATGGTTGGATGCACTTTTTTATGGTACAGGTTGATTACAGGTTGTTTGGCACAAGTTGGTGCATGGTTGATGCTCTTGTTTATGGTACAGATTGATATTTGTTGAGGATTGTTGCCTCATCTCATTTGTTGCTGAGAATGTAAGATATGTATTTCATATAGAGCTGTTTCTCTTGTAGAGTTGTACTCTATTCAGTTGTTGCTGAAAAAACCCCTGGATTGAAGTCCATAATAAAAAGAAAAATTGTACATACATCTTGTGTTCCTTGTGGAGATGATTAGTTGATGATATATTTCTGATATATGTTGTTGATATGTATTCAAATAGAACTGATTATTAATGAAAATAATGAGTAATGAGTAAATGTTGAATGATAACTAATGAGTTTTGTGTAAGAGGGAAGTTTTGGGAAAAAGATCCCCACACTCATTCACCCCCCCCCCCCCTCTAAGTGTGGTAGGTGTGTCCAACAACTAATAATTGAGACTTCTTGTTTAATGGTAGGAAACTCCTTCTTTTATGTCTTTGCTTCTGAATCTGAAATCTTGGGCATGGATGATCTAGTCAGGTGTTGTGACTATAGTATTGTGTAGGTTTGACTATATATGTTATTGCAACATTTTCAGTTTCTTGAATTTTTCAGATCCATGAGGATCTTGTATATGAGACTTTTCCTCCAAAGGTTGTTGGAAGACTGGATGTCCAGAGCATACCTTCATACCTTTATCATAGTTATTCTACCTAATCACCACTATACAAACTTACTAGCTTAAGTTAGATTAAGAACTCAATTATTTATGCATATCCAACCCAGTTTTTTGAGTTAAAGCGATATAATCGTGAGACTACATCCATTAGACCACCCTTAAATTCATTTATTTTGACATACAAATTGATGGGTATTAGGATTATCCCTGCTGCAATAGAGGGGTGACCTCTGGTGCTAAAACAATTGACATAGGATATGCCCCCACCAATTGACGAGCAATGCCACCAACATTGGTAATTATTTCTATAACCCTTTAAAACCCCAAATGCCAAGAATTTATACACTCAATGGCATGTTATATACATGATGCTTACTCTATGTTGGTGATAAAGAGGTTTCTAGTGGCGATGGATTCTCATCAGTTTGGGAACCAATTCCTTCTTTCCTATCTATGAACCAATAGACCAATCCCTTTATTTGTAGTCTTCCTATATTTAATACAACAGTCAGATGAACATTCCCCTAATTCATATTGGCTATTTTACCATTGTGAAATTAAGCCAAGCTAATTAAGTCTTGGGTGAAGGAATTTGTGAGCCTCGTGGTTGGGTGTGGTGCGAGATCATTTAAAATCATTTCTCTTGCATTTCATGGGAATGCAAAAACACCTTGGTTATGTTTCTTGGTGTTTTGAGGTATTCTTTGAAAAAAATAAGAAACAAGTCCATGTCTATCATCTATGGGTTGAATTATGAAGCCTCTACATGCAATACCAACCCTTCTTGGAATAAATATCTAAGCCATTGGGTGGTTTCATTTCTCATTTCTTAAAATGTTTCTATAACCCTCAATTTCATAAAATGTCTATTTGAAAGTAGACATTTTCTAACAACCCTCAGGAGTATCACTTACTCTAGAAAGTAGTAAAGTATTTCACCAACTAATGTATTATATTAATCTTGCCGATATTTATTTCAAATGGGCTCAAAGACATGACCATAAAATTAAGGATTGTCCCCTTATGTTTATGTATGAGGTTTCATGATTGTAAGCATGTTAGGTTCCTTCAACCTATCAAACCACCATATAAATTGATGAAGGTTGGACCCAAGTATCTTGGACAAATTGGCCAACCAATAAGGTTCAAACAACTCAAAAGCATCCATCTTCTCCTCCCTAAATTTTAGCTTCACATGCCAAATTGCAAGTTGCAATCCCAACAATTTCACCATAGATATCCATCTCTATCCTATGAAGGAATCATTCATCTTAATACAAATAGGAAACTCCTCCCCTCCCCCCCTAAAAAACATAAAATTACCTAGTACTAAGTTTGATCCAAGAAGGAAAAAATTACGAACCATCAATGCTTATTTTTTCCATGTTCTAAATGATCCATGTGAATCCAACTCATTTAATGCCCTTGCAAAAATTGGAAAATATACATTGGAAATAAATGTAATATTGAGTCTTTCGATGCACTATATCAATGAAGATAGCATCATGGAAAATTAGGGGGGTATTTGATCCCTATTGTAAAATTATAATGAGAACAATACAATAGAAAATATGGACATGTCTATACAAAATAATATAGTGCATTGTCACCTAAACAATAAAGGAAAGATAAAAGAGAATGGAAAAGGAAATGTGAAAAGGGACCTTGACTAATCTTTAAAAAGTATATACGAAGGAATAAGGTAGGTGATGCAATAACATAAAAAAGGAGTCAACCTTCGACCTATTCCTTTGTCTCTATTGAGGCCCTAAGAAGATAAGGACAACCTTCTAATCTGATATAGCCCCAAAATTTTCTCCATGTGAAATCATAAAGGTAAATAAAAATCAATTTTGTTCAAAGAATCTCTCTTCATATAAAGGAACACTCAAGTAGCATTGAGTTTGTTTCTAGGTTGGTCCCAACTAAATATTCCCTAATTTTTTAGAAGAGTACCCATGATCCATTCTCCATTACGGATAAACATTATTTTACCTCCAACATAAATTTTCTCATATGCTTATTTAAACTACCACTATATCTAGTATCCTCAATTCTTCCACCATAGCATTAAGGATATCTCTATCCCTTGGTTGTATCCAAAATTTTCACTCTAGGATTTGGATTAGTGGTATTATAGGACAAAGTTTGTAAGAGTATATTTCTTACACTCTTGTGAGTCATATTAGAGAAAAATATTACTTAAATATTGTGTGCTTTAGTGGAATTAGCACTTGGATAATAAATTCAAGAGAAAATGTTTGCCTTAATATTTCACTCATCATACCAAATGCTTTTGTGAGTTTTGAACTAGGTGAAATAAACTCAACAACCACTGCAACGTGTTAGAGCATTTGAAAATTGAGGAATATCCAACATTGGATTCATGTAGTAATATATTCATGTGTCAAATCCATATTCATATGAGGTCATGCTACCAAAACCATGAGGTTCCATTCACACCTTCTTGATTTGGTCTAGAATGATCTCACATGACAGCACAAGCCAACACAAGTGCTCGCATCAATGTCGATTCCATTTCATTTATTAGTTCGTGGTTGATGAATCTCTATAAAAGTAAAGGATAGAGATGTGTACGAATTTTTTTTAGATCTTGCAATATATTATGCCTCCTTCCCCATATACATGTGGGGAAAACTTATTTGGAGGTTGTTCACCCTCCCAACCACAAGTCAATATGGATATCCCATAGTTTGAGGGAAATACCAACCCTATATCTCTGTATGATTAGTTATATAAGATTAAGGATTAATTATTCAATGAAGAATTTCACTAATAAGGAGAAAATAACCTTTGGAACCTTAAAGTTTGCACCTAGCACATAAAACTGGTGAAAATCGCATAGTGAATAGCGTGAGGATTAAGGTCACATCATTGATACATCGATAAGGTTTGTTGAGATAATATGGGACCAACAAGTACACAATATTTTCCAACTCACTCAACATTAGTTTAACTTATGAGTCCAGAGTTTGAATCTCAAGTTTGACTTGTCCAAATCTAGAGGAGGTTGGTAATGATCATATTGCAATGTGATATTGTTCAAATAGTAATATTTCTTAATATATGTATTATGCCATATACCATAGAGATAGTAGTGCTATAACAATTCCCTTAAATTATGTGGCAACGGAAACAAGTAAATGACTATACCAGCAAATTCAATGCCTTGTCGGACTCGTATCATAGACACAGATAAAATCTATGTGTAAATTTTTCTAGTCCATATGGGATGATAGAAATCTTATCACAACATTTAGCACAAATTTTTAGCACAGTCCATAGTGTTCCATTAGAAATCTTATCACAACATTTAGCACAAATTTTTAGTACAGTCCATAGTGTTCCATTACCATATATTTAGAGTAGTATACATGTTTTTGCACCATATTTCAACAATAAAATAGTGTTAAAGAAAAGTCACATGTTCCCATCATAAATTGGAAGAGTAAACTATATAAAGATGCAATCGGCCAACAAAATTTATCAAGTGTTTTAAGCATATACCTTCAACATTAAACACAAACTCTGCACTTTTACACAGTGAACAAACCCTTAAATATTGATCAAATAGAGGCCAACATTTTGGTGTATATTGAGGCTTGTATGGATTGATGGCATGATGTTGTATTATACGACTTCTCTATGGTCATTTTATGAATATGTTTATTTCAACTAGAGGCCCCTAGGGAATATATTTCATATTAGAACACATGAAATCCTTATTCTTCTTATTCTTCCTGTCATCTCCTAAAAAAAAAAAAAAAAAACTATATCTTTGTTCCAAGATATGCATTCACAGTTGGATGATACAACAATTGTGGTTTATAATTTTCTTAATAAATTCCTTGGGAAGTATCTATCCAGGTCTTTATAATAGTTCTATAACAATTCCCTTAAATTATGTGATAAGGACAACAAGTAAATGACTATACCAACAACAATAATTCCTTGTCAAATTTAGATCATACACAAAGATATCATCTATGTGTTTAGTGTTTTAGTCCATATGTCGTGAGAGAAATCCAATAACAACATTTAGCATAGAGTTTTAGCACAATCCATGGTTTTCCATTACCATATATTTAGAGAAGTCTACAACATGTTTTTGCACCATATTTCAACCATAAAATAGTGTTAAAGCAAAGTGACATGTGCTAGTCATAGATTGAAAGAATAAAATCTTGAAAAGGGTGGATGTTTCCTTGCAAGTTGAGAGGTTTTTTGTATCACCATATTTTCCTTTGGGTGCATGTCTTTTCTATTTTAACTTTAAAAATTTATGGTGGGTTTGGAGACACAAGGGTGAATTCATGATGAATATTTTCTTTAAAATTTGGAAGTATTGTTGTGGAATAGACAAGGTATCCTTATCCAAAATTATAAGGGGAAATATTGGATTTACCAAGGAGTTCACTGTTCCAAATCTTAAAAAATTGTGGAGTTTCTAAGGAGCTCATAGTCCAAAATATTGGATTGTTCTTATCGTTTTGGAAATTTCCACAACTAATAAGCATTGAAAGAAGCATGGCCACAAATTTTAGTGTGATCAAAATTCACCTAAATGAGGCTTTCAAAGACCTAATTAATTTAGGAATGGTTTGGAACTCTTCTTTAAAACAATTACCAAAATAAAAATTTGTTCTTGCAAGCAAAAATATAGCATTCCCTTAACAAATGTAAATGATTGAAATGTTTATGCGGAAATCATACTTGAGAATGGTTGTAGGAAAAGTGAAACTTATAGGCTTTCTCTATTCTTCCTAGGTAAAAAATTAGGAGACTCGTTTCTCAAATGCCTTGTTATTAGTTTTTTCCTCTCTACATGGGAAATAAATGAACATTTCAAATATTTGATCTTTTCCGCAATATCAGAGGAATACTTAGAACATTTTAACAAGTTGGATTCTAGTTCCACAATAAAATATGATCTTTCATGGAAAAAGGTTCTAACTTCTTGAAAACAAATTATTTCTAGTGGATTCATGAAACATTGATCACCATTTTTTTAAAGGGAAAGATAGTTTGGATAGTAAATCTCTCGAAAGACAACAAACATATCTTGAGCCAAAGAGAAATACAGTGATGCATAATAGGGTGCAAGGAAAAGAACCTCAAAGCTCCAAGTTCCTTCCATCGGATAATGGAGATGGGGACGTTTTACTCCTCTGAAGTATCCATTGTCAAATTTGCAAAACGTTTTCCATCAAAGACCGAAGGGAATAATATGATTACAAATGACTAGATATAAGGGATGGATCTAGGTAAGGATGTCTCTTTATATAGAAGAGGTGACCCACTACCTAGAGTTGTTGGAGGAGGGATTTGTGTTGTTCTAGCATAAAATACCAAACTATGTCATTCAACATCTCCACATGGGTCTCATTGTTTTTGGGTGGATGATTTCATGGGGTATAATATATTTGGTGGTTGAAATGGTGTCTCTCTTTACATGAATCTTGGTGCATAAGAATAATCTCACTTGACATTTTCGAGCAACTAGGATGGAGAACCTCTAGAGTGCCAATTACATAAGCATAATCTCACTTGACCTTTGCAAGAAACTAGGATGGAGAACCTCTAGAGTGCCAATTGCATAAGCATAATCTCACTTGACCTTTGCGAGAAACCAATATGGTGAATATACAACAGAACTCCCTTCTCCAAATCTACAAACAAGTCAAGAAAAAACCTTCCTCAAACATTCCAAAATATTCTTAGATGATGGGAGCTCCTCTTCCTATGTGCAATTAGTGGAATGTGCCAAGGGACCCAAAACACCTCCAAATATAAAACTCAATCCTTTGGGAATGCAAAAGATACCCTTAATGGAGAAACATGCATAAAAATATGTAGCCTACCCTTAATCGAGAAAAATGCATTAGAACATGTTTTGGAAAAGTGCCCCAAATTTGAGATGTTGCCACATACTTAATTGTTTCTATATCTTAGTGTATAGGGTGATGCATTCCTTGTCTCATTTTAGATATCTTGCTATATTTTTATAATGTTTTCTAACTATATATATGATTTGATATACTAAAGGTACAACCAAATAGGTACATGTCATATATTTCTTTATTGAGTGAGGGAAGCTCAAGAAAAATAGACGAAAATGTGACTGCATCTAGTAGATTTGATAGGAAAAGAAGGACCAAAGGTATAAAGGTCAGAAGAAAATTGTGTAGACTAATGGACTTTTTTCTTTCTAAAGGAGGATCGTGCTCTTACGATGATGAGATAATAGAAGACATCGAAGTGCCACCCAGGTATCAACATTTTTTGAAACAATGGGTACCTAAGGAACTTCCACCATTGGACAGTGACTTTAGTGTCAATAATAGGATGTATCAAATTGCATCATCCTCCCTACAGAGCCTGGGGCTATTTTCCATGGATGGAATAACTGTAAAATACAATTTAGTAATTGAATTGATGGAATATGTTAGACTATGTTATGGTTACAACGATTGGATGTTGTTGTTCTGGTACATGTGTAGTATGCAGAGATATGCACTTGCCGCACATTATATACAACTAGTAAATAGTGATAAAAATAAGGGAGGGACTATCTATATTGATGGAAGGACTAAAGATTCTGTCAATATTGTAGGGATTATAAACAACACATGACTCGGGACAAAAAACAAGCAACCAAATTGCATATATGAGGGACGCAAAGGAAATTGGGTAGTCTTGTGTGCAATAAAAACGATAGCTCCCAAGGAAGAGTTATTAGCATATTACCATTTGAACTAAGTAGATATATTGACCACTAGTGTGTAGGTACTTATTCAACACCTATCTAAGAAACATCTACTTATTGTGCCATGTTTTTTTTTTCTTTAATAATGTTTTAAATATTTCACGGTTCTAGTTTTATTGTAATGTGGCAGGTTGATTGTGGTAAATAAATAGCCTCAGAACAGGTAAACGAACAACAATTTTCGATTTGCATTTAATGTAAATTTTACTTATGCAGTGATCAATTATTTTATTTGTGTACATAACTAAAATAACATTTATTTTGTAAATATGTAGTCGGTGGGACATGATGTTGATGATGATTCACTCAACGAAAGAGATTTTTATGCATCCCCCGACCCTATCATATTAATAAAAAGAATATCAATAAAGTGAACAAGGAACTTGATCACTTGTTAGACATTGTAGATCAAACTCCTGGAGTTGAAGAAAGGATCAAATAAGTCATGACACATCTGAACACATATAACTTAATAACCATAATTTAAAGTGGTTTTATTTTTATGTCATAAGATCAATTATGAAACTTTGATTTTTAACTTTTACATTGTCTAAAAAAAAAGGTTTTCTTTCTTATATAGATATTTTTGGATCTTGTTAACCCCCACATGCATGGTGTCAATAGTAGTGGCGCTGCATAGATGCCACATGGTACCGATGCAAGCCCTCGTATACCTACTAGGATGTGGCTATTTATTTCTCCATCTTCCACACCATTAGGTGGGAGCCACGACACACACCCCCAGGAAGCCATAGAGGTAGGATATGGAGGTGATGACAAATATGAGGCTGATGATTTGGCCAACTATATGGTTGTTTTTCCTAAAACAAGACCTGTGAACAACATGGGGACCCTTAAGGGAACATTTATGGCCAACAAGGAAGGACTTCCATTAAATCAATTTAAAGTCCCAGATAATTTTTAAAATTTTAATTGTTTCATGTTCTCTATGTAGTCAAACATAAATCATCTAAATTATTATTTTTAAATTAATAATCATATAATATTTTTTCATGTAGGGAACAACGCGTTTTATAGGGCCTTAGGGAAAAAGACGTTGCTAATTTTTGGGCCACCATATGGGTGAGGTGGAATCCCAAAATTCCTACCTCAAAAAAGAATCGATGGATTATCTTGAAGGCCTCTTTAGTGTAGACACATTTAATAAATCCTTGCCAATCGTCGTAGCTGGCCAATATTTAAAATATACGCAGGAAACCTATAGGAAGCACTTCAAACAAAACGATAGGTACAAGTTTCCTCTGATGATTCCATAGAGGGAAAACATAAGAAATTGGTAGATGAAGTAAAAAAACCCTTTGGTCGGAGAAGGTAAATTACAATTTGAATCCAATACCTTTAATTTTTTTATATCTAAATAAAAGCGTTGTATATATTCACATAATTAGAACTTTTGATGATAGGTTGAATGAAACTTCAATAGAAACAAAAGAAAGGATTTCCAAATGTGTCCAACATAGGCTAGGTCAAGGCAACTACTTGAATTTGTAATCACGAATTGTAAGTACCCAAATATATTCTTTGTATCACCTTCAAAATTTTAGATAATTCCAAACAATAAAATTAAAATACACTTTTATGCAATGTAGGGTGATGAGTTTGGAACTAAAACCGTAGAGGAAGACCTCCACCTTGGTTATAAGTATGACTATAAAGTTGTAGTCGAACACCAAAAAAGATTGGGGCAGTTCCCAAGAACTGCTTTGCAAGATAAGGTAAATAAAATTCAATCCACATTAACCTTTCATTATTAATATAATACAATCATGTTTGATATCATCAATAAATTTAATGTGTTATCATCAATGAGCCCATTAGTATTGGAGAGCATAGTCTTGATAGTGGTTTGCAACCGGAAGATGGTTCTCCTGTGTAGCCCCATTTCATTGGGGTGACTACCCACGATGGTACTATGAATAAGGCCCATGATGGTAATATGGTTGTATATTAATCATATACTTACTAATTTCATAGTTATACATTTTGTACTTCTAATGGTTTTTACTTATACATTTAGGATTGTGTCCTTATGAATTTTGTGGTTTCAATGGTAGAGAATGTTGTACTTGATGTTCATATAGATGAAGAGGAGAACCTGGGATAAACATTTCAATGACGCTGACCAGTGCACCAGGTAAATAATGACATTGCAGGTGTTTTTTTTAATATTACTGAACTAGTTCAATGGTATTTAAAAACTAGCCATATAAATTTTATATTTTTTTCTTTTGTAGGTGATGCCTCATCACAACGGACTCCATTACCCCATGAGTACCCCATGACTAGGCATGGCATGCATGAGAGGATGCAAGAACAATCATATTTTTAAGGGAACCTAGAGAATGAAGAAATCGATATTGATGAAATACATATGAATTTTAGACCTAAGAAGAAGAGGCGGGATAAAACTAAATGATGATGTACAATATTTTAATAACTATTTATAAAATCTATTTTCTATGAAGTAATTAATTGTACTCATGTTGGAAAAAAATGAAATATAGATGGTTAGTACTTATGACATTCAAAGCAAATTGAAATCAAACAACTTTGTAGTTATTTGATCTTATCTTTCTTGCATAGCTTTACAATCACATTCTATCAGTTTTGAATATTTTTAATGCATATTTTCTAGTAGAATATAGATTAGGTATTGGGGAATTGAGATTTATGTGAGGGAGGGGAGAGGGCCCATAAGAGATCCCTCCTTCACTTGGTTGGCCTTGTTCAATAGAGAATAATTTATTGGAGTCATTTAATTTTGGAGAAAACCTCTCTCGATCCAACAGAGAAGTAACAAAGTCAATGTTGACTTCATTGCTGCTACTTCAAATAGAGGGAGGCCATTTGATCCAATATCAGATATGTGGCTCTAATATCATTAAGGTATGTTCTGACATTCTCATAAAAATCCATCTTAGAGTAAATAATGATACAAATATGACATGTATTGATTTTGTAGATATTTATGGAGGTTGAATGATTTTGGCAAGTATTTTAATATCTTTCTTCATCAAGTGAGGGAAGCTCGGGAAAAATAGAGGGTCATACAACTGAATAGGGTAACATCAGGGAAACCATTCCAACTATGCCGACCAGTTCATAAGATCAGTTGTGATTTCTCCTTTCAACATAATTTATATAACCATCAATTATGGTTATGTTTAATGTTTATGAATTGTTATGTGATTATTTATTAATGTAGGGTTTTCTATGTGATCATTTATTGAGATGTATCATTTGTTTATTACTTTTCATGCTCTCTATTTCTTCTATATATGTTCTATACCTCTTACAAGTGCTTCCACTTCTTAGTATCAAACACATGAAACTCTTATAAAAAAGTTAGGACTTGGTAAAATATGCATAGGTAGGACTCAAACAACAAGGATGACTACCGTTTCTTAGTATCAAATACATGAAACCCTTATTGAAAATTTAAGACATGGAAAAAGAAGCATATATAGGAATGAAAAACAAAAGGATATGCAAAGGAAGCAAGTTCAAGTGAAAATATAAGACGCAATAAACCAACCTCGATAAATTAAATCTTCAACTGGATTTCACTATGATCCTTCAACTCTTTGACTCTTTTAAATATGGTATCCATAACTAAAGGAATAATTTATTATGTGTTTACACTAAGTGTATATCATGTTCAACTATAGGCCTATAGGAATGAGGCTATGGAAGCTCAAGATCAATCCCTGTGACAAGGAAGGACTAGTTGTTGACCTAGTCACATGTATTTACCTCCATTTGTTTCATTTAATTATTTCCATGGAAGTTGTCCATCATTGCTAACCTACTCTGGTGTTTTGGCATCATCACCATCATTCATTCAAGGTGGATCTAAGGGACCAGATATTATGATGCATTTTCTTTCTAAAATGGAACACTCTGTGTCCATGGAATTTTTTCATTCCACTCACTATATCTTCTTTTACCCCTCCTCTACAAACCTGCAAAACAAAACCACTGGGTTAATGGTGCATAATTGCAATGAAAAAATGAGTCTATGGAAGCTCAAGATTTATCCTTGTGACAAGGAAGGACTAGCTATTCACCCAGTCACATGAAATATTTACATCCATGTGTTTCATTTGTAATGTATATCACTGAAATTTAAAGCCATAACAATATTGTTGGGGATGCTTTGATTAGTATTTTGAAACATGATTCTGTGTGACCATTGCTTGTGTTTCCAAACAATGTTTTTTCTCTGATTAGCCACAATTTCATGTGGTTCTCTAAGTGTTGGTTTCTAGTCATTTAAGCATTGAATCCCACAATGGTTGCTAGCTACAACAAGGTTAAGATCTTGCTTCACATTCATAATAATAAGGTCATGTTACAGTGCCACCTATAATTCATGTGTTGACACTAACCTATTCACATTGCATATTATTATTGTCACCCATGCCCTTCACCATACCCACTCCATCACCTTATCCGTTATTAGATGGAATTTACTTCGTATTTTGTTTCATTAATATCTATTTTTGGGATGATCATTGAATAAATATTACTATTTTCCTCTCCCCTACCCCTACCCCTACATTTGAGATCTTTCTTGCGCATACTTTCCTGATGCAGACAAGAAATAAATTCCTCATCCTCCCTTTGAACCAGTCGGATGAGTGATAAATCCCTTGCTCTCTTGTCGTCGAGCAAGCAATAAATTCCTCTCCCCTACCCCTACCCCTACAATTGAGAGCCTACTTGCACATCCTTTCCCGATGCGGACAAGCAATACATTCCTCATCCTCCCTTTGAACCAGTCGGATGAGTGATAAATCCCTTGCTCTACTATCGTCAAGCAAGAAATAAATTCCTCTCCCCTACCTATTGGTCGATCTTTGTTAAGCCCTAATATTGGCTCATTACCCCTTAATTGGGGCATATTACATTAGTAATGTTATTTTATTTATGTCTCTTTATTCCATTAGTTGTAATTATACCTCCTAGTCTCCTATATATACCAAGGAGACATTTTCATTTGGAATCATCTTGTACTTCAACATTTAAGTGGGGTAAAAGGAGGTTTCCCACTCGAAGAGGCTTATTATATGAAATTATCTCTTTTTCAAGGTGTTGATTAATTTTTTTGAGGTTTTTCTATGCTATATTGATATTCGATTCTTAACATATGGTATCAGAGCTCAAGGTCTTGGGGTTTCGTTGCTACATCTGAGACACCTTGGAATTTTCGCTATAACTTTTTTTATACAACGTTTTAGAAGGAACGTCTTGGAGCATATTTATCAAATCGATAAAGGTACATTGGGTTACAATTTTATCTCTTGGGGCCTTATACTTTCAGAAATACAACCTGTACAATATAGGGTTCTTGAATCATCCTAAAATGAGTCATTGCATAATTTTCTCTATAAAAAAACTTATGTAACGTTTCAGACCCTAAAATCTGGATTCTATTCACATAAATTAGTAAGGTATATTTGGTAAAAATTTCAGCTTCTAGGTCATCTTAAATTTGTATATACACCCTGTGTAAGATAGGGTATCTGACTAGTCCTATTGACTAGTCTCAAGAAGGTGTTCCAGGTAAGACAATCACAATTTCTTCCTAGAGTATCCAAATTGAGTGGGACTAGTTTCATTGGATCGTGGACAGTTTTTATTATTTCAGGTATGAGTTTCATAATTTATATCAATTATTTTGTGCAGGGGATTCTATACAAGTGAGATCTCCTGGAAAGGCCAAAAATCGACAAGTTGTGGGGAAGTTACCATAAATTCCACTTGGCACATCCAAGTTTTATCAGACCTGTGGAATTGCAGAGAATAAATATCAGAGAGCTACATAAAAGAAAGTTTTATACCCAGAATGGCAGAAACTTGGGAGATATAACAGAAGAAAGACTATCTACAAGAAACACCTCAAAATCAAGGTTCAAAAGTGATACTTGGACAACATTCCAACCAAAAAGGGAACTTCTACACCAAATAAGCCTACAAACAATCCTACTTGGACTCTTGATGAAGGTGAAGAAATGAATAGGGACACAAATGATTTACAAAAGAAGATAGTAACAAAAGATGAACTACAAGAGATGGAAGCTAAGTTGGAGGCAAAGATGGATGGTTTAAAAGAGGAGATC
>WSFP011494996.1:0-14716 GCA_009831015.1 Picea engelmannii
CAGCATCGGTCTTGGATACTATTCTGCAGATATAGACACTTATGCACTTCTAATCAATGGTTAAGACCAAAAGTAATGTAAAATATCATGTAAAACAAATTAAACGTGTAGTAATGAGAAAGGACGTTATGTACCTTGGAATGATCAAGTGGAATGATAGTATAAGTCAAAATGCAGGTGATGAAGGGTAAAATAATAGCAAAAAGTATGGGCAAAAAAGGGTACAATATGTGGTCCTAACATATATCATAGTGAACATTTTTCAAATTCAACCAATGAATGAGTAGGAACAAAAATTCAATTGCTTTAACTATGTTTAATTATTGAATAGTGTTGTGTTATGATACTATTTGGATTCAATCATTTGAATAAATAAATGGAAATTAGGATCAATACTCTAGTTGTATTTGAATGAAGTTGTTCATTAATAATTTATGATAATCATTGATGTTTACTTATTCATCATTTCATTTTATATTAAGAACATCTATGAATCTTCAACATTGTACTCCTCAACAACCTAATCTCTGTAGTTTTCATATATAGTGCATAATATCTATGGAGTTTGTATGATCATGGATCGATAATTAAAGTGATTTGTGGAGTTCAACAGTTTATTATTGTAATTATGTAGTTTGTCATTACAATCTCCACAAAGAACCTATCTCCTATTGGTTATATTTCAAAGAAATTATAACTAATAACTTCAATACCACTGAATCTTACAAAGATAAATAGACATAATGTAAATGACTCCATTAGAGGTACATCCATTTTATCGTAGATTACATGTCAAATGTTCCATACTATGTCTAATATAATAGACCTTCAAGAATATACAAAGTTTAGGAATTTGAAATATAATTCATGTCTGCATCCATACATCTGAAATGAGGTAGGGTTCCTAACTATCGATACCTTTGGTGAAACATAACAACTAGTTTTTGTTAGGTGCATTAGGACTAAGGTATTGGAATGGACACCTCATGATATACAAATGCACTTACTTACATATACAAATTACCTCTAATTATGGTTTGCATATAATTGTTATGCTAATTGGCACTAATTAAACAAAATAAACTTATCAATCAATACAAATATGTGAGCCAAAGTTGAACAACATTATAGATTAATCCAAACAATGAGACTTATATGTTGATGCTCAAATTGGTAATGTACATAAGCAACATCTCAATACTCTTGTGAGGCTAAGTGAGAGTATAGGGTGAATGGAACTAGGTATTTATATCCCTTGATTGTTTGAAATCACATGAATTCCTCACAAATATTACTATCTTAGATTTGCATCGAAGAGGAATTATGTCTTAAGTCATGTCAATCAGGGACACCTTCCTCCATTTTGTTTGTAATTTTTTAATTTCTTTTTAATTTGTATCTTTATATCATTTTATGAAGAAAATGAAAAACCAACCTCATAGAAAATATAAAAAATGATATAATAAATAACCAAAACAAAAACATAACTAAAAATAAAAATTCCGTGTTTTCAAGAGAGGAGTGTTTCATTTTGTATTCTATTCAAAACTCAAAAGTCATAAAACTATAAAGTTAATAGATTGATCATGTAGGTGCCCATCTCCTCATTAATTAATTGTGCTAACAGGTTGCTCATATGGGTCAAAGAGATACCCACCTCTCCATTATTGTATTTGGTTTTATTTTCCACTACTTAGTTAGTTGGGTAGTTAGATATATTATTATAATAATATAGACTCATTTAATCAGCTCTTTACATTATTATATTGGGTTTTATTTTCCACTACTTAGTTAGTCGGGTAGTTAGATCTATTATACTAATAATAGAGACTCGTTTAATGAGATCCTTTTTACTTTGTCCAATGTGTCATTTTGTAATGTTATATAAAGGCCTAGAAAGCCTTCTCATAATATCAAGTTACTAATTTTGGATTTTCTCATATTTTCTATTGTTCATTGTGAGATTAAATAGCTTTGAGTGATTTACTAGTAATGAGTTTTAGAGGTGAGGCTCCTCTTTCAACCTCACCTCCCAATTACTTCATTTACATGTTTATTTCCATGCTTCTTTTCATGCAATATTGGCATGTCTAAGATCCTCCTCTCTCAGAATTCAAGTCATCCAAATCTCAACCCCTAAATGGTATCAGAGAGGGTATGTTCTCAATCGAAACAAGGGTTTGAAGCATGTTGCGGGTTCAAACATTTGCAACAATCACCAACCTCCTTTTGGTACTATCAGAATCCATTTTTTGGGCCATACACTGTAAGCATCACAGTTTGTCCATAGGAACTACAGGTCTTTTTATACCCTCGGATATTCATTCACCATTACAAGGAGAACCATACATGGATTCACTACATCTATACATGAATCCATAACACACATTTGTATGCAACATTTTCACCAAATTTGCAGGGTGTCCATGCTTCGCACAGAGGTTCTACAATGTCTACAATAGCCCATGTTACTCTAAAAACCCTTGACATCCTTTGTGGCCCTCTACACTCAACCAAATTCAAAGAGGTGATGCAACCTCTACACAAAATTTTAGAGGCTCTACCATAGATCATTGGAAATATATATTCAAGATATCAAATGCGTATTTTGTATAATCTCATTTGTCTTCCTGGTTTGAGAGATATCATCGATTGAATATAAACATGTATTTGAACCAAGGAGGTCGTGCATACCACCATATTCAACGGTATTTTTCTCCCTTCTCGGGAAACTAAAGAAGGATTTCCACATACGGATGGAACGATATCTTCAATTTTGCAAATGGATATTTCACGAAATATCATTTGGTTTCCTAGTTTGAGAGATATCATCGATTGAATCTCATCATGTATTTGACCCAAGGAGGTCATGCATACAACCATATTCAACGATATGTTTCTCCCTAGTCATGAAACTAAAGAAGGATTTCCACATATGGATGGAAATATCTCTTCAATATCTTAAATGGATATTTCGTGGAATTTCATTTCGTTTTCTGGTTTGAGATATATCATTGATTGAAGATTTGCATGTATTTCTTCCAAGACGGTTGTGCATCACTGACACTTCAAAAACAAATTCATCACTCCATGGGCCACCTCAGAACAATTTCCATATACTGATGGAAATATCTCTTCAATAAATCAAATGGGTGTTCGACGGAATTAGATTTCATCATATGTAGAAGAAGTTATGAATAAATTTGTAGAAGGAGATTCAAAGCCTCCAAAGTCATGAGTTTTCCATTTTTTATTAATGTAAATGGTTATGGGTCAAAGACACAAAACCCTTCCCTTAATTGGGAATTAGAAAATTATACTCATGGGTCTCTTTGTAGCATGGGTGAAATGATGGGGACCCTCATTTTCTAATGGGGGAGGAATAATCTGAATTTTAGAGGGTATATGGTCTAAACTCGGATGCAAAAGTCATAAAACTATAAAGCTAATAGATTGACCATGTAGGTGTCCACCTCCTCATTAATTAATTGGGATAATAGGTTTCCCATATGGGTCAAAGAGAGACCCACCTATCCATTATTTTATTGGGTTTTATTCCCCACTACTTAGTTAGTTGGGTAGTTAGATCTATTATTATAATAATAGAGACTCATTTAATGAGCTCTTTACATTATTGTATTGGGTTTTATTTTCCACTACTTAGTTAGTTGGGTAGTTAGATATATTATACTAATAATAGAGACTCATTTAATGAGCTCYTTTTTACTTTGTCCAATGGACCATTTTGTAATTCTATATAAAGGACTAGCAAGCCTTCTCRTAATATCAAGTTACTCATTTTGGCTTCTCTCATATTTATATTGTTCACTATGAGATCAATTAGATCAKAGTGATTTAMTAGTAATTAGTTTTAGAGGTGAGGCTCATCTTTGAGCCTCACCTCCCAAGTACTTCATTTACATGTTTTTCTCCATGTTTCTTTTCATGCAAGATTGGCATGTMTAAGCTCCTCCTCTCTCTCCATTCAAGCCATCYATATCTCAACCCCCGAGATCYGGATCAATAATAGTAAATGGGTCTAATGTGTAKGTGTGAATAGGTATATATATAGAGATCATGTATTCATTATTGAGGAAAGGTGAATTGGTATGTATGAATGTATTTGGATATTTATAGGAGGTTCTTGTATTCTTTAAGGAGTTATTGTGTAACTCATCTCTCTTATCTATATTGGATTTGTTCTCCACACTCAAATTGTTGTAAATGGTGTGTACTTATTTTATGTTATGATATCTTAAGCATTTGATACATAACATTTGGTATCAGAGCATCGATCCTGGGGTTTTTCTTCTCCAAGAAAGTCATCTTATCATTTTTGCTATACCTTTTTTATGGGACAATTGAGAAATGAAAACTTGTATTTTATTTAGAAGAAATATCAAGGTAATTTTGGTACAAATTTCAGCTTCGGATCATTGTACTTTCTGAGATACAACCTATGGAAGATAGGGTTTTTGACTCATCTTGAATTCAGTTTTAAACAAGTCATCTTGGGATTTTCATTGTAACATTTTTTTGGGGGATGATCCAGATAGATGAAATTGGATGTTATTTATAGGAAATATCAAGGTATCGGTGGTACAAATTTCATCTTCTGGTTCATTATAATTTCAAAGATATACCCTTTGGAAGATAGGGTTTTTTACTAGTCATATAACTAGTCTCAAACATGTGTTCCTGGTAAAAAAGTGATATCTTCTTCAGCGATGATTCAAATTTAGTGACACTAGTTGAATTTGAAAGAGGACAATCCACGATATTTTTGGTACAATTTTCAAAATCAAGTATTAACTATTGGACACGTGGAATTATGTACAATTTCTCTCTCCATAAATGGACAAAAATTAGTATGGTTTGGGAAAGTTAATATAACTTTCACTTGTCACATCAAATTTTGGTCAGACCTATGACATTGTAGAGAATACATATTAGAGTACTAGACGCCAAAATTTCAGACTCAAAGGGACAAAAATTTCATAAATACGTTAGAAGAAAGGTCGGTCAAAAGGACAGACTCCAAATCAGGGTTTCAGAGGTATGTTCACTTAAAAATATCATAAATTTTGATTGAGATGTGTTGAAGGGTCAAAATTCCTTAACCATCGAAGGTAGAATTCACACCCAAAGACGAGGCCCAATTATACTCTTCCCTATTTGAGGGAGCATGATTCTCTGGATGAAAATTACAACAGGTTTCAATGGTATTTAATATGTTATCAAGGAGGTATTAATAGATATTTTGTTTTTCCTATTCCTTTACAAGTTTGTTTTATCAATATTTTATTCCCTGAATTATCAAGAAGGTTGGGCTTAGGATGACCTCTTACCAACATCATGTATATGAAAATTCTCTATAACCAATATCAAAACATTAATATGTGTTTATTTCTTAATCAACAAACATCATATAAGAAAGGGAAATGTATGCAAGAACGACAATTAACCAGAAATAATTCAGGTTACCCGTATAACACAATTTATAACACCATCATATTCATGCCAAGGTATATTCAACAACCGCAAAGTTTTAAGATAGCTTCGAAATATAATTAATGTCTTACTGAAATGCTTGTATCAATTAACAATGACACAGAACAATCCACAAATTGAGTTACTCCTCCAGCTTTGGCAAAAATTGTCTTTGGCTCTATATGAGCTTCAAAATTAAACTTCAAAATAGATTTGTATCTAAATTACACTATTAAAAAATTGTTGACCCTTCAAAGTGAGGTCGATCTCTTTATTTAAATCACAACCTCATGTAAACAATGACTCTATAACACTAGTTAAACAAAAGAGAACAAAAAATAAAGTGGCTCATATCTTCTTGGAAACTATCAATGAGCTTTAGTTAACTCATGGGGTTTCTTCTTTCATATTCATACCATTTGGAAAAACGATCTTTGCAAGTGTGTAGATATGTAAATCAGTGTTGGTACATCAACATGTTGATCTTGTCATTCATTTCCATTACTCGATCTTTGAATCTGTCAATCCCTTAGCATAGATGTTGTAGAATCCACATTGTCCCTATTAGCCCATAGACAAGGCATTTGATCTTTCCTATGTCAATCCTTTGAATCTCCCAAACCTTATCTTCAAATTCATCGTCAAGTTTGTTGAAATGTCGAACTATGACACGTAAATCGACAAATTCGTTAGGCGGGCCGAATACTGGAAGCTGAAGCTATGTCAGCTTCTGATTGATTTGGTCCTAATGTTTGAGACATTCTTCCCATATCTCTTTCATTTTCAGTCATGATTCTTTTACCATTTTCACCCAATACTCTCCATCTATCCTTAGCCTATCTAGACTCTCCTCTACAAGCATCCTGACGTCATGTTCTTCTTCACCCTTTCCTTTTTGGATTTCCCCAATGTAGTTGATTTTTTTTGTTACCAGCTGAGCCTTCTCAGACCATCTCATCATTTCCTTATGTGCTACGAGATCCAGTAAGTTTTCTTCTTGAAATCCTATGATCTTTGTCATAAATATCTTCCTACTTGACTTAAACTTGCCATAGATTTCCGTGAATTCAATCTTCATGAATACCACCACCTGGGTGGTATATTGATAGTATTCTACTTGGTGTTTGAGATGCACTAGTTCTTCCCTCATGGAATCAATTTATCATTCATCCTATCTTTCCCTATCAATGGTAGCACTAGATATAGCCATACTTTCCCCTAATAGATCACTTAATCTAGATTAATCTAGATTGTCCTACGTCTAGTAGTGTTTCTTCGGTGATGATCATTACTGCATTATCCAAAGTGATTCTTCTCTTCTTTCCAATCCTCTTTACCGCCATTTTTTTTTTCATGTCATAGGCGATGGCCTGAACATCAACCAATTCATCTAAAGGATCTGGGATCGATTGATCTCCCCATGTGAGGGGATTTCCTAGGATACCCAAGGTGTGAAAGTGTTCAAGTGTCATCTCCTTTCCTCTATCAGATTTTGGCTCCTGATGAACAGTTCATTTACATTTTTATTGTGTCATCTGATCTTTCCTGGAGACTCATGTTGATATCATCTTTTCCCCAATATGTGAATATTTGATTTGTTCTATGCATGGGGTGTTCCCCATGATCTCTGTGGTTGTATCTTCAGCTAAGGCTACCAATTTTGAAAGCACAGAGTTTGTTGGAATCCCTGTAGATATTTCTTTGAGCTCCCTGCTACCTTATGGTTTAACATCCTCATCTCCTTTATTGGAGTTGCCTCCTTCTGATCCTTTAAAATTTGGAACTCCTTGTTCCTTCAAAGGATGAGAAGCTCATGCTAGGGTGGTATGCCCACCTCTAGCTACAACTGTATTTGTTTCGAAATACAATTTTTTCCACCCATGGCGTGCTTTCAAACCTAATACTTTTGCTACTACTTCATTTGTAATGAGAACTATAGCATGGTATTCCTCCACATCACTTTCATATATAGTGATAAGGTATGCGATGACAAGAGTTACTTGCTCTAAGGCGTCAGAGATTGTTGATAGCAAGGGGATTGGCCCCATCCCTATTTCTTCTCTAGTGGTCTTGTATGATTTTTGTTGCTCATTATATCCTTATACCGAGGTATTTCTATAGGCAACTAGTTCTCCAATTCCTTTGAATGTGACCAAATTAATTACCATGGTCATTCCTTATGGCACTATCCTGGTTCTCTCATGTGTTTGCATCATTATCTCATCTTCATCTAGGAGCCTTTGCACTTCAGACTTGTCCACTATCTGTTATGCACCTTCATGTTGGGCTTGTGTTGTCACTACTGACCCGAAAGTATGTTCTAGGAAGTCCAATTGTTCATTCCCAGGCAGAGCCATGAACTTAACCAGATCTAGTTTTTCTTTTCTCTTTAAGACTTCATCCCAGCTCAAATAATTCTTTGTAAATATCTCATATTCAAAATAATCATGTGTTTAGGGCCAATGCAACACCACTTGATTAGCGTGTTCAACCACCAGTTTCTTAAGATCATGCCTCATGTACCTTTCAGTGATGAACTTACACTCAATTTGACTTTGAGCTTCCTTTCTGGCCTCGATGGTATCCTTCACAAAGTGGTAACCCACGTAGAACCCATAGGGAATGAATATTATTTTCTTGTCTTTCAATAAGGATGCATTGAATCCTTGTAGTATAGTTTGGTAACATATTTCTCCTAACAACATTTTATCGGGCACATGGGCCGACAGCAGGTGTGGTGCTCTGAGAGCTCCAAAAATCCTAATATATGTGTTTCTTTCTTCCAAGTACCAATGCCCAATATTGGAGATTACCTTCCTTGATGCTTCTGAGAGTCTTGGATAATCCTACTTAAAGATTAGGAAATGCACTCAAGTTATGAAACCATCGCAAATCAAATCCATTGATCTTTTGTACCTATTCTCCCATAATATGCCAAAATAAACGTGTACAAGTACTTCCAAGATATGTCAGTTTAATCTTAGACGAAGGAAAACACTCATGGAACATATTTCATCTAAGAGATAGGTTTCCATGTAGAATCCAGGAGTTTCTTTGGGTTTAAGGTTTCGTGCCTCCTCTATCGGGGTATGTAATTTCTTCGAGATGATAGCCCCCTAGTTGAAAGTATTACCATATGTAGTGACTGTATGAGCCAATGGCATCCACGCCTTAGAGAACTTCGAGCAATCATTTTCTCTATATAGGTGAAATATTAAGGCCATCAGGAAAATGTAGGGTATTGTAGCATCCCCAACCACCCACAAGCTGGGGTGTGCTACCTTCAAGCCCACCCATGGACTTTGTACTCTTATTGGTACCTTCTTAATTTAATAAGGATGCATAAGATAAAAGGTTTAACGACATGCACAAAAATATCCATCAAGCATGCATAATCTAAGATTTAGTTAAACGATAATTAAAATACACAACAAAATACATTCATACACAGATAATAATATCACAACAGAGAGCACTTATCTTTGTAAAAAGGAGACACCAACTAGCTGCAAACCAAGGACGTTCCACCCAATTGTAGACACTACTGCTCCACATCTCAATAGCAGTGTCACCCCCGAGCCAGGGCTATGAATCCAAAAGTATGGTTAGAGAGTGTTACTTGGGTTCCTAAACCAATCATCTCTCAAGATCTCACATGCTTCCCAACACCCACAACAATCCAAGTACCCAACTCTCTTCTACCCAGCCTGTACCACCCAAGAGAATGGACCTCCACCCTTCTCTGCCATGCAGTCGCTCAGGAAGTCCTTCTCCTTCCAGGGGTCTAGCACAGTTAGTCCATAATATCAATGTTGGAACTATCAAGACTCACAACTGTGAGAAAAACAAGGCGTAGGCCAATGCATCTCAGACATGCAAGCCTCAAGTCATAGATGGATTGCACTAGCGACCACTACAACCAACTATCCCGTGGCTAATCTTCAATAGTTCCTTTCCCTTTTACCAAGCCAATATGTAGGTGAGGATGGATCAATGAATGGGTAAGTGGGTGAATGAAAGTGCATGAGGGAAGGAATGGTACGAATGAAGAAGTGAAGGAGTGAATGAGCCAATGAACAACCCCACAATCAGACCAGGGATGGGTTTAAGTATTTTTCGTGGGGAATCAAGAACCTCCTGGCCTTCCCCAAGAAGCTCGTGTAACCGATCCCCTCCCTTAGACAAAAAGGGTAATTAAAATAGGAAATAAACATTTATCCCCTCAAGCCCCTTCTCTTGTGGAATAATAGCCCCCTATAACTCTAGTCCTTATTCGTCTAGTAACCAATGATGTAGTTATTAATAATAATGATAAAAGACATTACATGTATTGGGCATACTAGACATTTAATAATTTTTTGGGCACTCAGGCCTCTCAGCATTGTAACAATACATTATTTAAAATGGGGTTCTGAAACCCAGGGTGTTACATCTCCTCCCCCCTATCTTGGCACTGTCCTCAGTGCATATACAAAATAGAGATCAAAATCTCATATTTATTCAAAACGTTGTGGGTACTCTTCCCGCATGGCATATTCATGCTCCCAGGTAGCATCTTTAGGACCATAGAAGGTCCACTAAACTTTTACCAGCTCTATAACTCGATTCCATAGCATTTTGACCTTTCTGTCCAATACTCACACTAGTTGAACCTGAAAGTCTTCCTCCGTCTCTACCTGAGTCAGATGTCAATCAATAACATGTTTAGGATCATGTACATATTTATTTAGTAAAGATACATGAAATACATTATGCACATTCATGGAAGAAGGAAATGCAAGCATGTATGCAATTAGCCCTATTATGTCCAATATTTCAGATGGACCATAGAATCTGGCTACCAGCTTTGTACAACTAGCCAATTTCAAAGAGATTTTCTTGGGCTTCACTTTCAAAAGTACATGCTCCCCTACTTTAAATTCTCTAGCTGTCTTGTTCTTGTCTGCATAAAATTTATGTCTATCTTGAGCTGCCTTTAAATTTTTCTTGATCTTAACCACCTGGTCTTCCATATCCTTAAGAAACTCCGGCCCAAGTACCACTCTATCTGTTGGGTTGTCCCAGCTTACTGGAGTATCAAATTTCCTACTGTACAAGGCTTCAAATGGGCTCATTCTCAATGAAGCTTAGTACCCATTATTATATGCAAACTCAACCAAGTGTAAGTAATCTTCCCACTTAGATGGCTTATCCATCACATACATTCTTAGCATGTCTTCAATTATTCGATTGAGCCTCTCTGTTTTCCCATATGTTTGGGGATGATATGTTGTGCTAAATTTTAGATTTGTGCCAAATCCTTTAAATAATCCCCTCCAGAAATTGGAGGTAAACTTTGTATCTCTGTCTGAGATGATTGTCCTAGGTATCCCATGCAACCTAGAAATTTCCTTAATGAAAATTTCTGCAATATTAGTCGGTGTATGTGTTGTCTTCACAGACACAAAATGAGCATCATTTGTTAATTTTTCAACCACCACCATGATTGAATCATGTTGCTTATTCGTTCTGGATAATCATGTGATGAAATCCATGGTGATCACTTCCCATTTCTCCTCTGGGATTGGCAATGGATGTAGCAACCCTGTTGGGTGCCTATGCTTAACCTTCACCTTCTGACATTCCATACATCGAGTGATGTAATAAAAAACATCCTTCTTCATTCTTGGCCAAAAGAACTGGCCTATTACTATTGTAATTGTTTTCTGGTAACCGGGATGTCCAACATAAGGAACATCATGCATTTCCTTCAGTACCAAATTCCTCATTTCTCTAGAACTAGGAACATAGATTCTATTTTTATGCATGAGTATTTCATCTTCCTTTATCTCATACTCCTTTATTTTTTGTTGTACATCTCCTTGTTGTAAGTGTTTCTTTACCTGTAGGTAATGTTGATCTGTAACAAGAACATCTAAAATTTTGCTCTTCAATTTTGACTGATGCATGCTGATAATAGTAGCATGCATGAGATGCACTCTTCTACTAAGTGCATCGGCAACTTTATTCACCTTTCCCTTGATATGCTTGATATTGAAGTCATATTCACTCAAAATTTCCAGCCATCTTGTTTTCCTGGCATTCAAGGTCCGTTGTTCAAAAAGATACTTCAGGCGAATGTGGTATGTCCTTAATTCGAATTTCTTCCCCATGAGATAATGCATCCACATCCTCAAGGCGTGAACAATGACAGCAAGTTCCAAGTCGTGGGTAACATAGTTCCTCTCATGTTCCTTAAGCTTTCTGGACTCATATCCAATGACATGTCCATTTTGCGTGAGGAATCCCCCAATTCCTTCCTTACATGCATCTGTACATACCACAAAAATTTCATTTGGGTTAGCAATCTTTAACACAGGTGCACTAGTAAGTAATTTCTTCAACAGATTAAAATTATTTTCACACTTGAGTGTCCATTCAAATTTAGTTCCTTTCTTTTGCAAAGAAGTGATGGGATGAGAAATCTTAGAGAACCCTACTATGAACCTTCTGTAGTAGCCAGCTAATCCCATAAAATATCTAACGTCTGACACATTTATGGGTGTTGGCCATCCTCTAATGGCTTCGATCTTCTCTAGATCTACTGCTATGCCCTGCTCTGAAATAATGTGTCCCAAGTAATGGATCTGCTTTTGATAAAAAGAACACTTACTCAACTTGGCATACAACCGATGTTCTCTCAGTACTTGCAATACCATTCTTAAGTGATGTTCATGCTCCTCTTTAGACTTAGAATAGATAAGTATGTCATCCCGAAATACTATGAAAAACTTATCCAAATAATTTATGAATATGCCATTCATTAAGAACATGAAGACAGCTGGTACATTGGTCAGTCCAAATGGCACCACTACAAATTCATAATGCCCATACCTGGTCCTAAAGGTTGTCTTATGAATGTCTTCTTCCTTGATTCTTACCTGATGGTATCCTTCCCTTAGGTCAATCTTTGAAAATATCTTTGCTCCTCTTAGTTGATCAAAGAGGTCATCAATTCAGGGTAGAGGATACATGTTCTTTATAGTATACATATTCAGTTGTCGAAAGTCAATACACAGCCTCAAGGTTACATATTTATTTTTGACAAAAACTATTGGTTCTCCCCAAGGTGAAACACTTGGACGTATGTACCCTTTATTCAACAATTCCTCCAACTTCATTTGCAATTCTTTTAACTCTGGTGTGCTCATTCGGTAAGGTGTTTTTGACACCAGGGTAGCTCCTGTCACTAAATCAATTGATAAATCTATCTCCCTTCTTGGTGGCAATCTGGTTATTTCTTGGAATACATCTTCAAATTCTTGTAGTACCAAGAAATATTTGAGGCTTGGCCCCTTTGTATTTTCTGGCTCTTCCACATGAGCTGCATACAATTGCCATCCTTTCCTGAAACATATTTTTAGCTATAAGGCTGAAATATCCCTTATAGAGATGGGTCTTGGAACTCCTTTCACAGTGATTTGTTTTCCATTTCCATCAAGACATGTAAATTTCTTGTTCTGACAATCTAGGACAACATGATGCTTGTCCAACCAATCCATTCCAATAAGAATATCATAAGACCCCAATGGTATGATATTTAGATCAATACTATTATTCATGCCATTAAGACTTATGGAACAAATTCTGACCATATCATGGATTCTTCTTTTGGTTCCAGTGGCTAACTGAACCAAACTTGCTTTTCCAAGTTTACTTTTCTCCAAATGTAATCTATCCACTATCTTAGGATCAATGTAACAATGACTTGCTCATGAATCAATCAAAATATCAATAGGCTGATTTTTTATCTTACCTTACCTCGATCATATTGGACTGGTACTCTGCTTGTCGATCATTTAAAGATGCATAGATTCTTCCCATATCTTCGATTGTTGTAGCCTATTGGATGTTGTGCATAGTCTTCACTCTATCCTTTATGTGAGAGAAATATTTGTACATGTGATCTTCCTTGCATCCCCAACATTGGATTGGTGGTCTTTCCCTTTTTCCCAAGGAATCTTCCTTCTTGGAATCGCCCTTAGCATGCTGATATTGATGATTTCTATTAGGATCATTCCTATTGAAGGGGGGTTTGAATCCTTTCCTCCTCTGATCCAACTTCTCATTCTTCTTGTCCTTCTAAGATTTATGCATGGATTCTCTTCCCCGGCCTTGCTCATACAGGTATTTAGCCTTCTTGATGGCCTCATTAAAGGTATTGGGATCATCATACTTGATCTTTTCCTTCTAAAAGGTTGGAAGTCCACTTAGAAATCTCTGTATTTTCACTTTCTCATCACCAATGAACCTGGCATATTTTAACAATCCCAAGAAATTCTTCTCGTACTCTGCCATAGTCATGCTTCCGAACCTGAGTTCAAAGAATTCCTGCATTTTCTTGTCATATAAATGCTATGAGAGGTACTTCTTATGGAAGTACATCTTGAACTACTTCCAAGTGATCCTACTTTCATTAACATGTTCCACCTGCTTCAGTTGGTCCCACCACATTGCAGCTTTCCCATGTAAATGGTAGGTGGAAATCCCAACTTCCAGGTTCAAGGAATAGTTATGAAACTGAAAATATCTCCTGAGCCCAAGAAACCATGCTTCGGAATCATCTTCCCTTTCTCTTTCACCATCAAAGGAAGGTGTCTTGAGCTTCCTCAACTCTCCTTGCAAACTATCTACCTCTTGTTTCCTTCTTTGGTGTCTAGTAGGAGACACCTCTGGACTGCTTACGGGATCTTCTGATGCATAAAAATTTATTTCTGAGTAAGGAGGTGAGTGGTGTCCATGAGCTCTTCTAGCACTTCTGGAACAACCAACTCTTCCACGATCATCTCTTCTTTCATGGCACTTGCCTTCTTCCTCTTGTCTTGAGTTTGTTCCCTTCTTCGTTTGTCTCTACAACTGATTTAAGCTCTACAACACTCGAGCATTTATCTGAATTTTCTCTCTCATCAGTCTCTCATTGTCTTTTTTGTAGCTCTGCACTTCCATCTTCAAGCTTATTACCATTTCTATTAATGTTTCCTGCTCTCATTTTTCCCTTGCATCCATTAGACTCTGTCTCTGCATTACCAACTCTGGTATTCTATCCTTTGGCCTCCTTATCATGACTGGAGGCTCCCTCACCTTCTTCCATTTCCTTAATACACATCCTAATTTGATGTGCTTAAGCCCCTGAATTCTGCAAAATGTGAAAGAGAACATTTTGTTAGAATTACGCATATGATAAACA
>WSFP011495001.1:0-14424 GCA_009831015.1 Picea engelmannii
TGAAAGTACCAAATGCTTCTGAGCCCCCTACATGCCAGTGGGAAATCAGGTTGGATCCTTCAACTTTTACAATATGGTGCAGATCCCTTCAAAGGCATAGTCTATTCTTTGGCGGAGCTTCTAAAGGAAACCCCAGTGAGGCTAGCAGGGGAGGGGTGATTATTGACCCCGACGAAATAAATGTGCTATCGTATTCTTGTGAAATCGACAAGGACACAAACAACATAGCTGAAGCTTTAGCTCTATGGCAACGATTATCTCAAGCCCAAATCATGAACATTATGGATCTCAATATCTTTGGAGACTCTCGTATCATCATCCAATCCCTCTCTTCTAAGAACCTTACCAGACATATGAGGCTCAGGCAAATTTTTCAGAAAATTAAACTTCTTATGACCAATTTCCATTCTATCCAATTATTCCACGTTCTTCGGGAATTAAATGGCGAAGCAGATAAAGAAGCTGACAAAGAAGTATTTCTAAGCAAAGGATTTCTCGTACTAGAATGAGCCGAGGGATTTTTTAAATTACTATAAAATTATGCTTGAGAGATAGCCCTGAAGTCAAAGTTGAAACTACCCAATGAAGACTGGTTGTAATTGTGCTAGCAGTTTTCTGTTGTTTTTATAATATATCTCATACTCGTTCTTGTTAAAATAATAATAATAATAATAATAATAATAATACTTGTAACATATCTTTATATATAACTTTCATGCCACATCAATATTCTTTTGGAATGTGTTGTGTGATAAATTCTATGTAAAACTATATGAAATGTATTAAGAAACAAACTATGAATCATTAGGGTACATAGTGGGAACTTAACATCATCTTAGCTAAAGCATTAAAGGAGATAATATCTTTGGAAATATGCATAGCTATGGTGTTGTTTGCATCAATTTTGAGAAAATATGATTGAAATCTCTATTAATAACTTTCATCATCCTTCGGATTGAAAAGATCCCCATTTTCACTATAGGATAAGGGGGTAAATGAAAGAAGGATGATCTTAAGTATATTTTGTTACACCAACATGTTAGGAGTTGTTGGGAATAGTTTATAAGGGACCATTGAGTCATTTAATTGTGAAGGTTGGTCGTTGTCCTCCTCGATGTCATCAAATGGAGTTTTGTTTGTTATCACTTGGATGTTGAAATTTCTAATAGTGGTTTTTTTCAATTAATTTTATTGATTTTGAGTTCTCTAATTTGTAAATCAAGCTTGATATTAGAGTATGGAACCACTAATTTTATTTAAAATATACTCGTTCTACAATCAATCAATCGTCATGTTAATAGAAGACACCATTTCTTTGTGGGAGATCTCATTGACATATTTGTGTTCTCTAATTTGTAAATCAAGCTTGATATTAGAGTATGGAACCACTAGTTTTATTTAAAAGATACTATCCCTACAATCAATCAACCATCATGTTAATAGGAGACACCATCTCTTTGTGGGAGATCCCATTGACATAAATATTCTATTATATTAGGATTTATATTTTGTTGTAGAACAACACTCACAACCAATATAGAATATATATTTTATTTCAAAGGTGGAAAGACCTATCATAACTCAATTTCCAATCGATAGTGAGGACAACCATCATTGGCTACTATCCACAAATGTGAGTTGACTCATCACCATTATTCAAAGAAAACCATGCCACCTAAACTACCTCATCGGTGGTCCATAAGGTGTTAGACTTTCACTCCTACCACATGTTGAAAATGTGCCAACTAATTTCCCATGCAGATTGGATCTTAACTCCCAGTATTCTGCAGTTAACTATCAATTAAAAATAGAATATGCATGCATGCACACTAAAGTGATCAAGTTGTATAACTGATTGATCATATTGTAATCAATTAGTCTAATTGTCTGATAGATGTTATATATCTATGCATACTCGTAGAGGCATGTGTGCAGTGAGTGGATAGCGGTGTGGGATGAGTGAGATGATGGTTGTAAGCCATGTGTTTGGCTACTGTAAATCTCCCTTGAATAAAAAGAATATCTATTATCATTGCCCCATGGTTTTTCCTATATTGGGTTTCCACGTAAATCATTGTGTCAATTGTGTGATTGATGTTGTGTCTAGTTTATTCTTTGCTCTATTTTCTTTGCCATTAAAATCTTGTTACGTTTATACTTTTGTTGCCTAACAAGTGGTATCAAAGCGCATATTTGAAGGATCGGAGAGCGAAGGAGAAGAAAATTCGTTCGTTGGATAGCAGAGAAGGTTAACTAAACCAAGCCGAGTGGAGTGGATCAGCCTAGGACGGGTTTTATTACACTGTCACAGGTTGTATTTTATGCTAATGGAGAAAGTTCAATTTCAAGTATGGTTGATGAATTTTTATCTATAACTAAGAAGTTGCAGGGCGGTGATGGTTGAGTCACCATGAAAGAAAAAAAAAATCGTATTTACCTTGGAGTTGTAAAAATTATTAATTGCATGTAAATGGGCATAAATCTGTAAGACCTGGATAGGCATGTGTACCCCTGTTTTATCAGGGCACCTATGAAAAGTCAAGACATAGATTTAGGTATATTGAATATGTGGGGGGGCATGTGTGTTAGGATAACCTTGACTCGGTGAAAGAGTTAATGAGTTAAATTTGTTTTTAAGGTCAAAGCACGTGGGTTTTTCGAGTCCATGTTTTTTGGGTAGTTCACAGTATTGTGTCCATGAATGTCATGTAATGAAGCCTATAAAATGCTTGGTGAACTCCATTGTAAATGGGCTTAGAGGTAAGTAGTGAAGGCTTATTTGGCTAGCTTGATTGGAATGGGTCAAGGGAATGTTCATGTTAAGGTGGAGCACTAAGACTCCAGTGTAAATTCCCTAGAGGTGAGTGACAAAGGTTCACTTAGGTTGCCTTGGCTGAATTTGATCAATGTTGTTCGAATGCAAAGTTCAAGGTGGAGAAGCATGTCTAGGTTAGAAAGGTGGGTTTGTAGAAAGGCTGATGTGTTTAGAGATTTTTAATGAAATGAACATTGGTAGGTCAATCAAGTGTTTGAGAATATATGATGAAGGTAGGTTCATATCCATGGAGCTTGGAACTTATTTCAAGGAAGTTGAGATCGAAAGGGCATGTACAGTAATTCCAAGTTGCAACAATAGTTGTGGGAAAAAGTGATTTTGCTATCTGGTAACTCGGTCACCATTAGTTGCAAAAGACTGGAAGATTCCAGAAGAGGTATGAACAGGTCATCTAGTGATTACTCAAATGTGAAATTATTTGATTATGATGCTTATGTTTTTTATCATCATTCTAAGTAGAACCCAGATCAAACAGGTAAATATTTGATATGGTGATAATGTTAAGGGATGAAAAATGTGGGATCCTACTTCCCATAAAATCATCATGGACAGAGATGCAGTGTTTGATGAATATCCTTTTATAAAATCAAACATAGTAAAAAGATGAAAGGTTCAAAGCATGACTAGTAGCAGAAGGGTATTTGGAAGGTATTGATTTCCATGAAAGTTTCTCACCAATTGTTAAAAGCTTGTTTCTATTCATGTTGTGTTAGCACTAGTTGTGTTACTTGATGTTGAGTTAGTACAACTAGATGTTAAAATTGTTTTACATGGATTTTTTGGGAAAAGGGGATGTATATGGAATAGCCAGAAAGGTTAGTTCAGAATTGCAACAGAAGATTTGTTTGCAAACTCAAGAATCATTGTATGGCCTGAAGCATGCCAGGAAAATGGTACAAGATGTTTGATTCCTTCATGGTGAGCCAAAATTTATAAGAAGTGAGTATAACCATTTTGTTTATGGTATATTTATTAACTTGGTGTTAAATGTTATGCGTGTTGCAAGCACAAGCATGGTTGAGATCAACAGGTTGGCTCAGTTGGTTAGGACGTTTGATATGAAGGATTTGAGAGAAACAAAACAAATCTAATCTTGGTCATGGAAATACACATAGACATGAAGGGTGGTAAACTTTGTTATCACAACAGAAGTATGTGGTGAAGATACTCAGGAAATTCGGTATGAATAATGTGAAACCGGTAAAATCCCTTTGGCTTTCCATTGAAAGTTTTTCTTGAGGTTTATGTCCTAACTAATGAAGAAGAAAAGGGTTATATGTCTCTAGTATCATATGTTAGTAGGAAGTTTGATGATTGTGATAGGAAATGATCAACATTTCACATGCAATTGGTGTTACCAGTAGACACATGGAAAAACTAGGTAAAGAGCATGGAAATGGGTGCTTCAGTATCTTAGAAGCACAAAAACACAAGTATCACCTACAATGGTTGCAATGATTTAGTCTGTGGTTATGATTCAAGATATTTGGACAAGAGGAGACCTACCTTAGGTTATGTTTTCCAAGAATGAAAGGATCTATTGGGCAAGTTTGGATAGGTCCAGGATGAGGTGTTTTGTGGTGGTCAAGGTGTTGTGCATTTGACTGACAGTCTAGCGTATCAAAATGGACAAGTGCATCAATTTATAAGACAGGTTACTGATGGAGGAAAAATGGTCCATACTGGAGTGAATCATACGGACATGTTCACGTAACAGTATTGTTAGAGAAGTTGTGGAGCTGTGATGTTGTTTGGCTTCTCTTGGCTTGCAAGAAAGGTGATGAATAAATTTGGGCATTATATATCAGGTAAATTATTGTCAAGGTGGAGATTGTTGAAAATGTGCCGACTAATTTCCCATGCAGATTAGATCTTAACTCCCAGTATTCTCCAGTTAACTATCAACTAAAAATAGAATATGCATGCATGCACACTAAAGTGATCAATTTGTGTACCTGGTTGATCGGTTTGTAATCAGTTAGTCTAACTGTCTGACAGATGTTATATATCTATGCATACCCGTAGAGGCATGTCTTCACTAAGTGAATAGCAGTGTGGGATGAGTGAGAGAATGGTTGTAAGCCATGTGTTTATCTATTGTAATTCTCCCTTGAATAATAAGAATATTGATTATCATTGCCTCGTGGTTTTTCCCGTATTGGGTTTTCACGTAAATCATTGTGTCAATTGTGTGATTGTTGTTGTGTCTGGTTTATTCGTGGTTCTATTTTCTTTGCCATTAAAATCTTGTTACATTTATTCTTTTGTTTCCTAACACCATAGACCTTTGGGCCTTGAGTCATTACCATGTTTCCTTCTATCCGAAAAAGACAAACTCTTAGCCAATCAAAAATAATTTTAGATCCTACTCCAAAACTAATATAAAATATATCATTTACTACAACATTTATTTTAGTCAATAAAAATCTGATAAAATAAATAAAACTAAAATGTGAAGATAAAGATTTTCCAATAATTTTTTTATTTTAAAAAATTATTTACATAAAATATACTCATTTATTATTATTTTATTTAATCAAAATAAAGGTATTTAAAAAAAAAACAGTAGAGCATTCTTTCACAATTTAAATTAAAAGAAAAAAACTTTAACCACAAATAAAAGCAAGATAGACTCTTTTTAGGGAAGTTTTATGAAAGATGGCATCTCCCACGGACTCGTTTGAAATTGTTGAGGGGATAATTAATGATTTGAAAGGAATTCGAAATATTCTCTTTCCAAAGTTTGTAAAAGGATAATTCTTTTTTTTTTTTTTAAGTAAAAAAGGGGAGAATCCTTCTATTCAATCCATGAAAAAGTGCAAGTAATACATTGATTTGCGGATGGGAAAGACCCCTTAGAAAGAGAACAGGGGATCATTTGAAACTAGCCTATGCTAAAAGAGAGCCCCATAGAGCACGTGGGAAAAGCAAGATGAAACATTACAATATAAGGAGAAAGGACCGGATCACTGTGTTGATTGGTGAGGATCCTTTCTACCTTTTTTTTGCGAACATCAATCCAACCAGAAGAGCTGGTAGGCTCAACAGCCTTTACCACCAAAGCCAGGTGGTTTGAGGAAGTGCCATAATCTTGAGCTGCTAAATTCAGTTGTGTTTCTTTGTCGCTGTCCGAGTTGTCTGATTCATGAGGTCGCTTCTGAGTCACTGGGAGCGATGCAGTGATCATGATTGTGTCAATTGTCTCCCCTTTTTTATGAGGTGGGTGCAAGGACTTAATTGTGGGAGTTGAAATCATGACTTCTGAATCTTCAGGATTTTGTATCGAGGCTGCAGGCTGGTTTTTTGGGTTGACAGTTGGCTGCTGAGAGAAATACGGGGCCTGCAAAGGCATTGAGAAAGGTGAAGGAGTTGGAGCAGTTTTTTGATGTTGCTTGTTGTCGGAGGAAGGGTTCAGGCAACTTTTGTGAGATTTTGGTCCTTGCCAACCATTGGCTCTTTTCCGTGCTCTAGAAGTTGAGGGAGGGGTGGGGGAAAGAGGACAAGTTACCTAGAGGTGCCCTATTTGCTGATAGGAGCAGCATCTGAAGGCGATGTTCTCATAATTGACCATCTATATGAAAGGATCTCCATCACCCTAATCTATGAGAATCCTATCTGGAAACCTTTGACTGAGGTCAATTTCAACGTAGATGCGGGCGAAAGTGACGAATCCTTTCACTATTCTGTCTGTGTCTATCTTGATAAATCTACCTAATGCATTGCCCAGGGTGAGTAAAAAAGATGAAGAATAGAAATGCAGGGGTAGATTGGGTAGTCTTACCTAGACCAATGTAGTCATGGCTATCATGGTCAGTGGATTCAAATTCGGGAACCATCGCTGCATGGAGAGACCGGATCTTCCCCAGAACCAAGGACCTTTCTCTAGCACGTGTTGACATTCGGCTTCTGTGGAGAAGTTGATGATGAAGAACCCCTTGGAATAGAAAAACAACTCATGACCCTCCGACCAGGTCTTATTAACCCATTCCTTTAGCGCAGGGGCCGAGGGCCAAAGTCCGTTGAATCGAAAAATGAGGGCTTTGGCTTGGTAGATATAGGCATAGCCATGGACTTGGGGGTCTTCGACTTCTTCTATTGGAGGTTCTGCACACTGCTCCACAATGAAGGCACCTCCAAAGGGCTCCTTTGCTTTTGAAGCTTCAGCCTTGAGCCCCGAAGGAGTGGAAGTCCCTGATTTCATGGCTTGCTTGTAAGAGCTTGGATGAGTGACTGAGGGCGCTCCTCCACGCAACCGAGAAGTGAGAGAAATGGTTGAATTTTTTAGATTTCCGTAGTCCCGTAGCAGAGAGCCATCTGCAAACTGCCGACCTTCGAAGATTAGTCGTTGGAATCCAGGTCGAGTCCCTGTAGCTTGGTGGATTTGAGTTTTGAGCTCAAAAATAGAGTCTGAGTCTTGAACCTGCAAGCAAACAGAAGATCCGACAATGTTCTTTATAAAAAGGGGGAAGTTTGTCGTGATCTCGGAGCTAGTCTTGCCACGATGTTCAGAATGAGAATTCGCTCCTGCATTGCTCTTCAATAGATTTCTGCACCAGAGTGAAGGCGGAATATCCCCCAAAAGCTGAAGATCCATGAGGTCTCTGCTATTTGAATGGCTTCCAATCTTTAGGTAAAGGCGGCGGCGGCGGCTAGGGTTTAGTACTTGCTGGTTCGCCTCGGCCCTGCGAAGGACCACCGCTTCCTTCTCCCTGTTAGGGTTCTGTTTCATTCACATAACCCTCACGTCGTCTCTCAACGATCTCTTGGGATCTGGCTCGACTGTCTGGAAAACGACCGAGGAAGGAGAAACGTATGAGAAAGAGGAAGAAACGGGGCTGGATCCTTCAGATCTAAGCGCCACATTCACGAGTTGTCGCTGCAAATCGAAGGTAGAGGCGGCCAAACCCTCCATGTCGTCGGAATACTGCTTTGCGTTCCATTTGTCGCCTGAAGACTTGCAGATGAATGTGTAAATACCCATTCTCAATCCTTGTAGAAGCCCTCCCAATCGTAAAAGGATAATTCTTAACAAAGTCAAAGTCTATAATTTATTGGTAATCAGTTTAAAGAGTAAAGGTTAAAAATTTTATCAATTCGGATTTCACATAGTCTTTTTAAAAGTGTAATATATGGATTTCACATAGCTTTTTTAAATATACTTACATGAAGAAACTCAAAAGATGGAAAAAATGGAAACTTCAGAAGAGTAATATATGGATTTCACATAGTCTTTTTAAAAGTGTAATATCTAGTAACATCGGAAGAAACTCAAAAGATGGAAAAAATTAAAACTTGGGAAGAATGGTGATTGAAGATTCGAAATGAGACAATCTACACATAGATTGGAGGATTTTGAGTCTATTCATAGTGAACAAAGATGGTCTTTGAGTGAAAACAACAATTTGCAAAACAATGGGAAGAAATAAGAATACATGCATACTTTGAGTAAAAGTGTATAGTTCCAATTTATAGTAATTCATAAACATAAATTAAAACCATTAATTGTTAGTTTTCAACATAAATTAAAACCATTAATTGTTAGTTTTCACATATTGGTTTCCATAATAAATTTTGTTGTTTGTGGTGTGTGATTGATTTCTCTACATGCTTGATCAGTTACGATAGTAATAATTCCCAACACCCACAACATTAAAATGGTTCCCCTCGGCATTTGAAACAACTCCCAGTTGGCTTCACAAATGTAACATGCCCAACATGCATATACCATATGTTGTAGTTAGGTGGTGGGTTTAACTTACTTCCTATGTGTTCAATTAACTCCCTATGACAATATACAATGATCCTTGAATATTAGATTATGGCACTCCTTTTATTTGTTCAAACCAATTACATCGTAATTTCACCCTTAATCTAATTGTTTGAATAATGGAATCATTGGTTGGTAGCTATTGCGTTAATTTCCACATGATTGACCACGAGTGACCACCTATCTTTTGGTGCTTTATTTAATTATGTGTAATAGCACCGCTACAACACTATTATCCACTTATGGAATTTTTGGTTGGGTCACCTCAATCGGTTAGTAGTTTGTTTTGTTTGTTGGTATGCTATGTGAGTATTATGGGCATTGTCTATGTTACCTACAACCATCTATAATATATGAATATATGTTTATTTAATGTTTCATGGATTGTGATAGCAATGGCCAAAACAAAGTGCCATGCATCTGGTTAGTCACTAGGATGAATATAATGAATGAACCATGGGTATGAATGAAGTGCTATGCATTTTGATGCTACTTAGAACATATTTTTATACATATTGAAGGAGAAAATTTATAATCAATTATTTATTGGGTCGATTCCTATAAACATCTAGTGCATCTTGATTGGTCAAGCATTGACATTGGCATTACGACATAAATAAACCAATTATAGACACGAGATAAACACAGACATTCACTCATAATAATGGATTCATATTCGAGAAGCATGATCTCAACTTAATGGTGAATTATAGATACATTACACATAATTCCATAAAGAATCTTTGTATTGATGAGATAGACAAGCCATAAGCCTATTACTTACAGATCATATTGGTATCAAAGTAGTTGAATCTAAACTTGAAAAAGTTGCAAGGCAAAAGTGAGACTCGACGTAGGTAAATCATTGAAGAGAGAAAGGTGGGAAAAGATCTAAAGGCCATTAATGTGTAGATCCAAGAGAATAATTGACACTTCAAGGAGAAAAGACAGATGTCTGACAAGATGATAGAAAACCTACAAAACAAATTTAAGACTTCTACAAAATTGTTATCGTTGTTAAAAGAATTCTTAGTTGAATGCCATGGTTCTCTCACCATTGAGAAGGAAAATTGAAACAAGAGCTCAACATTCACAATTAGGAGATAAGATAAGATAATTTTATTAATGTCCGACGAATGACCACAAAAGTAGGTTAAAGGGACTGTTGAATACAAGGATGTCAATACAATGCAGGAATACCAAAAGGTCTCCTATAAAATGTGAGATACAGAAAGTAAAGTGCAATAAGGTATAGTAGCAGAAAGTGAGATATACTCTGAATCATAAAAAAACCTCAGCCCTGAGTTCAGATACCTGCATTGAGGATCAAGTGTATCATAGGAGAAGGAGATCCAAGGATAAGAGGAACCAGAAGAAAGGCAGTAGTCTGATCTATCATGGAATGGATCCATCTCTCCTACCATCCGAGGTCAAAAAAAGAAAGTTGAGTATAGTCGGTTGTCCCGGGTGGGGACCTAATGGGGTGCTTGGATCTCTCATTGCACTGTTATGATGCAGGAGCATCTCTCACATCAAGCGAGCCAACGTGGAAGGCAAGGGACAGTTGGACAAGCGCCATCACAAATTTTGAGTTTCTCTTGGATTTGATGCGTGAACATTAATGTGGAGATTTAATGAAGGCACACTTGTATAATGTAAATGGACCTTGAGTGGATTGCTCTCGTCCTTAGTAGGTAGAAGGCATTTAAGATAGTTAATGCAAGTAGATAGAATTTAATTCTAGATTAGACATTTTTAGAGTGCAAGAGGGAAACAGGATATAGACACCCTCATTGTACATTGTAACGGGATGAAGCAGCATTGTTGAAGAGAGCAAGAGCATGCAGAGAGATGTGTAAGAACACCCATGTATAGATATTTGAATTAATAGAAGAAAGCTTTGATTCAAATTCATGGTTTGTGTTGTTCTCTGTGTATTGATGTTGATATGATCATGAATGTTTGCTTCCTTGTTATACATTTGCTTTATGTGTTGTGTATGTGATTTCATGTTGAGTTTGGAATCTGAAAGGAAGGAGGAATGAGTTTCAATTGTTTCTCTATTTGAGCTAGAGAATTCCTGCAAGAAGTGCAGTTGAAGTGTCCGCAAGGAGTGCGTTGACAGAGGGTTCAGATAGAGATTGCTTTTGTTCTCATTCATCCCAAAGGTGCAGCTGGGCACAGGAGTTGTGCAAGGAGCACGCAGGTCGGTTAAAAGTCTCAGGGTTGCGAACCTGAGTGAAGCATCGAGAGACTGTTGTTGCAGGTGTGCGCAGAGTTAAGGGACTTCAATACTTAGACGTGGTTGAAGGTTTGCCGCAAGGAGTGCGCGCAAGTGTCTTTCCTAAGATTCAGAGTTGGGAAAGTTTAGGAAGGATAAAGCCTTCAAGTCTATTGAGGGACATCTCAGGGAAGTTGTGTCTTGAAGAGTTAAGAAAGCGTCGCAAGTTTACGCTGTAGGTGGACGAGTTCCATGGAGGAACACTTGGGTATTCACGGGAATCGCCAAGCAAAGATTGATGGTCGGAATTCTCTAAGAAGGATTCGTGACATCCTGTGAGCCATTAGATCTCGTGGAGGAGCAGGGGAGATAAAACAGGTATTCCCGGAAGGCTAAAATCTTAGGAAGGGTAGAACCATTGATTCGAGCCACAAGGGTCGTCGGATCTATATGTATATCATGTATCGGGGTTTCGTGGGTTGAAACTCCAAGACATTGCAACGGGAATCGCGATATTCCAATATGTGATATCCCGAAGGGAAAAAGGAACAGTGTGGGGGCCACAAGGGTCAGAGTGGTGGACAGGTGGCACGCCTTATCGAGGTTTTGCTACGAGAAGTCCCGAAATAAATGCATTAGGATTTGCGATATTGTGAACCCCAAAGTACCAATGAAGTGAAGAACCGTTGAATAGTCAACCCACGCATGCGTCGGAGTTTCGACGTATCGAACATCGAGAGTCGAGGATACAAGTTGTTTGACATCGCGAGTGGCGAAATCGCGATAGGGAAAGTCCCGATAGGAGAGGGAGAAAGTCAGTGTTGACTGGTTGTCGGGTTTCAGGGATTCAAAGAGCCTACGCCCGACCATTGTATTCTCGAAGTTGCGAAGTTTGGTTCCCTGATAAGTAAAGAGAGGGAATCGCGCGAAGAATTCTGTGGGTGTAGATTTCCCGATAGGGAATTGGAGGAACCGTTGTAGTTCTTCGGGCCGCGAAAGAGAAGATCCTGTGAGCCGACGTGGACTTCTGACCTGCGGGTTGTGAGGAAGGACGTTTGGCATCAAGTGGTATCAGAGCACAGAAAGGTTCTTTTCTTTCTGTAGCAGAGAAGAGAATTCGCCATGCCGCCCAGGAGAAGGGACATGCAAACACCCGATCCACTAGAGGATAGGGAAATGCCGAGAAGAAGAGGCAGGTAGATGATAGATCTAGTCATGGAGAGACAAATGCATGATCTCCGAGCAAGACTCGAAGACATGGAGACAGCGCAAAGACGCATAGCCAATGCAGGGGATCTGAGTGATTCCGAAAGAGAGATTGAGGTTGAACATGAAGAAGAAGTTGCAGCCGAAGATGCATCAAATGAGCATTTGATCAAAGCTATTGTCAAGATGGGTGCAAGAGAAAAGATGGGCATTCCATTTTACGAGGGGAACTTGGATGCAGAGGAGCTTCTAGACTGGATTAGAGCTCTAGACACATATTTTGACTATGAAGATGTCGAAGAGGACAAGAAAGTCAAGCATGTTGTCACACACTTGAAGGGACATCCAGCATTATGGTGGGATGAACTACAATCTGACAGACGTTGTAAGGGCAAGAAGAAGATCAAAATTTGGGACAGGATGATCGCGAAGATGAAGGTGAAATTCATCCCCAGAGATTATCAAATTTCTCTGTTCAAGAGGATGCAGAACCTGAGACAGAAGTTAATGAAAGTGAAAGAATACACTGAGGAATTCTATAAACTGAACATCAGGGCAGGTCATCGGGAGAGCGATGATGAAAAAGTTGCCAGATATATGAATGGCCTGAGATATAATATCCAGGATGAGATGAGCATGGTAATCATCCGAACAGTGGAAGATGCTTATCAGATGGCTCTGAAAGCAGAAGAGAAGCTGAGCCGAAAGCAAGGTCAGAGGGGCCAAGGCAGAAGTCAACCCAGAGGCAAATCAGTTGCCCAAGAAAAATACCAGAAGCCCAAGGAGGAATGGAAGAAACCTCAGACTCGGATAGAGAGAGGTGGAACCTCATAGCGAGGGCCATATGTTGAACAAAGAGGGCATCATAATGAGCAGAGAGGAGATTATGCTGACAACAACACTTTTCCTTGTACTAGAGGTAGAGGAAGAGCAAGAGGTGGAGTAATCACTTGCTTCACATGTGGAAAGAATGGGCACAAGTCTTATGAGTTTCCAAAGAAAAAGAAGGGCATTGGAGAAGCTCACATCGTCGAAGCACAGAGGTGGGATTTTGAGGCAGAAGACACTGAAGGCGGAAGATCGCTCATGATGCGAAAAGTACTTTTGACACCCGAGAATGAGGTGGAGAGTTCAATCCAAAGGACTAGACTTTTCAGGACTGCTTGCAAGACCAAGGACAGGGTATGCAAGGTCATCATAGACAGTGGTAGCACAGATAATCTTGTATCTATAGAGATGGTAGAGAAGCTAGAGATGGAGATGATTGATCATCCAAGCCCATACAGAGTTTTGTGCCTACAGAAAGGACACCAGGTAACTATCACTAAACAATGCTTGGTTGAATTCAAGATAGGAGGATATAATGATAAGATTTGATGTGATGTCATTCCTATGGATGTTTGTCGTCTATTTCTGGGTAGACCATGGCAATATGACAGAAATGTGATTCATGATGGGCGAATGAACACATACACCCTGGAGAAGAATGGGAGGACACACATGTTGCTTCCAATTAAGGATAAAGAGGTGAAGCCAGAAGTAAGCAACACTGTGATTCTCATGAGTGGTAAGGAAATTCTAACAGAGGTTAAGAAGAAGGAGGATCCACAGTTTATTATGGTCAGGAAACCGAAGATTTTTCTGACTAGCACAAGGGTGGATGATCTACCAGAGGAGATTCAGGAACTGTTGGAAGAGTTCGTTGATATAGTAGTGGATGAATTACCTCATTCGTTGCCACCAATTAGAAGTGTGAGTCATCATATTGATCTCATACCAGGAGCCAGTTTTCCAAGCAAAGCCCCGTACAGATTGACACTGCAAGAGAATGAATAAGTAAAAAGACAAGTCCAAGAGTTGTTGGACAAAGGTTTGGTCAGGGAAAGCTTGAGTCCATGTGTTGTTCCAACAGTACTCAGTCTGAAGAAAGACGGAGGCTAGAGGATGTGTACTTACTCAAGGGAGATAAATAAGATAACCATCAGGTACAGATTTCCATTGCCGAGGATGGATGATCTGATGGATTGCTTGAGTGGAGCAAAGTACTTTTCAAAGATTGATTTGAAAAGCAGATATCACCAGATTCACATGAGAGAAGGTGATCAATGGAAGATAGCATTCAAATCCAACGAAGGGTTGTATGAATGGCTCATTATGCCATTTGTCTTAACAAATGCGCCAAGTACCTTCATGAGGTTGATGAACGAAGTCCTGAGGGAGTTCATAGGGAAATTTGTCATTGTGTATTTGGATGACATACTGATCTATAGTAAATCAGTGGCAGAGCATTTGAAGCATTTGGCTACAGTGATGCAGAAGTTACAGCGGGAGAAGTTGTTGATAAATATGAAGAAATATTCATTCATGAAGACAGAGCTCATTTACTTGGGATTT
>ML884761.1:0-10863 GCA_009831015.1 Picea engelmannii
GACATGGACTAATAATAAGATATAAAAAGGGATTATGACATTTCAATCACACCTAAAATTATATATATTATAATTTATCACATCCCCCTTAAGATTGACTTGTGGGTAAGGAAAGGACATTATGATGTTCCTTAATGACAACTTTATATCAAGCATAGTACACAATTTGACAAATTTGGCCTCTATCAATGACTTGGAAAATATGTTTAAATTTGGTCCTAAATGTGAGATTACTCTCATAGAATAACATTGAATCTTGGGTGGTTGAAATGATGACCAACACTAACATTTTGACCATGACAAAGTGTTGACAAACCCTTAATGAAGAATACACCTTTATATAACAATAGCCTCCAAAACCTTTACACAAACCTCTTCAGAACTAGAGAAGCAATCATTAGGAAACTCAAATCCAAGCGTAGAAGAGTGCATGCACAAGTGGTCAAAGTGTGAATTCAAATCCCACAATGTTGTCAAATAAGATTCTCCAAAATGACATAGATGGCTAAGAGGCTCATGATGATCAATAATCTCAACAAGTTCCCCAAACACCACATGCTACAAGATGGTTTTCCGATCATAAGTGTATATGTGCCAAACAAAATAACAATTAAAGACACCTAGTTGTTAAACATAGACAATGTTGCTACCTTGAGTCAATCTTTAGGAGGGATAAGCACAATGTGGTTCTACAATGGACACAACTTAGCGATAATATGTCCTCAAGAAAGAGCTTAGATGTCACTGCGATGTCCCATTAGTGCATCCACAACTAATTCTAATAGTGGGTATCGATCCAAAATTTTGCCAAACACACTTCTTAACAGTTGATATGCACACATAGATATGGAAATAAGAATATTGATACTTGGATGAAGAGAAACAATATATCCTACTAATATGATTATTTTGTTGATATAGCTTCATCGTGGATGGTAAGGTATTTGGTTTTGACCAATGAGAAGGTGTGGAATCTAGGTTTGGTTTATCAAAAGGTACATGCTTTGGTTACTTTTGATCCATGATAAAAGCAGGAACATGGTGATTCACATGTGAGGATGTAGTTACAACATATCTAAGCCTTTCCCTTATTGGTATTATCTAAGGCTCAACTTGTTGAGATTCACAAGAGAGAGAGAGGGTCATGGAACCAAACAACAAACCCTAATTATGCAATAAGATAAAGATAAACCAACAAAATCCAGCAAGAGAGAGAGACCACATGTATGCTAGAGAAACATAACCAAGAACATGTGCGTTAGGAAGAAAAATAACCCATGAACAATATAACACAACACTTGGTGGTGCTTATAGGCTTAATAACTTTGATTAAGAATGAAATAATGATTACAACATGATTCTTAGAAATAAGAGTTAGGTGGATATGCATATATGGCACTTTCCCCAAGAAGGGTTATGGCCCTAAGTTGGCTAGGTCGACCTTAATAAAATTTAAATATAATAATAAGGTTGAACTTATTATAATTATGTTTGGTTAAGGTTGACTTAGTCAATGTAGGCTCATAACCTTCCAGGAAAATCACCCTACCTCTTGAGTTGTGTATATATACACCAACTCTTATTTGTATTATTCATATATCATGATCATTTTGTCATTCTTTATCAAAGTGATTTAGCCTACGAGAACTACCAATTGTTGTTTTCTATTGTTCATGGTTTATTTTTCTTCCTAATGCACTTGTGTTTGGTTATGTTTCTCTGGTGCACCTATAATTTCACCCTCTAGTTCACTTATGTTGGCTTATCTAAATACCTTACTGTATAATCATGTTTTTTTTGTTTTGTTCCTTTTGACCATCTCTCTCTCTTATGAATTTCAACATGATATTAGAGTAGGGGTGAACATCCTTTAACTCTATAGTTGATTTTAGGTTATTTGGTTGGTGGCATCACCAATTTTTTGTCACTATGGAACTCGGGTTTTAGATCATTTTTCACTGGAGATATTTAGTGGTTGTTTCAAGGTTATTTGACTAGTGGCATCACCAATTTTTTGTGACTATGAAACTAGGGTTTCAAATCATGTTTGTTTGCAGTTTTTCAGTGATTGATCCAAGGTTGTATGGCTAGTGGTATCACTATTTTTTTATAGTGACCATGGTGTTAGAAATAATAGATGTGCTTGTTTAACCATAAACAATATAGAAATATTGTCACCCAACCATAGGCCAAAGCCACCTCGAGCACCTTAACCTTGACAGAGAATGATTCCGGAAGCAAACCATAGGCATAATAGCCAATCAATGTAGCGTACCTCTCTCCAGAGGAAGCATACAGGGTAAAATATACAAACCATAACCAATAGAAAATCCAAGCCTAAACCGAGAATACAGATTGTAGTAGCTTCAATTGCAGCTACTCTCCAGACTTGCACACTTACCCAGTTTTTGTAGTGCGCACTTGTACATTTCTGCAATTGCAAGTTGTGTGTACCAAATGAGATCTAGCTTCCTATATTTATACTATTTTTCATGAGTTGTCTGGGCTGACTTCTCATTCTGGAGGCTAAAGACTTAATATTAAATATTTCATTGAGTCGACTTGTCTTTTAGGGTTATGTTCAATGCCTTAGGGTTTCTTCTTGCTTCCTAGAATATTCGATTCTCGACAAGGTTACACGTGGAGGTAAATACCTCCTGCAGCTACCATACTATCAACACTCCCTCCTAGCTAGGGAGGTATTGAAGGCAATGATCTTGAGCACAAACATACCATTCAACCGGTAGCATCATCATAGTTGTACAGACTATATCATGATTAGATCACAAGCACCATCATCACTATCATTTGATAGCATCATCTGCATCATCTCTCGAATCCATACTCCATCTGAGTAATCAAGCATGATTTTGAATAAGTCACTCACTCCATAGAGTGATACAAGGACCATTCTTCTAATCTGGACATATGCCCTAGAAGAATGATTGTCCCAATAGATGCTAAAAGCTACGCCATGGAATACAGAGACCATTCCTATAGGAATGTCAATCTAGGACTATTTTCTAATCGAGTCATATGTACCATAGAGATTCATCTCAACCTAAATGCCTTAGAAAATATCAGTCATGAACCATTTTCCTAATCGGGCCACAATCTGTGCCTTAGGAAAATACTAGTCCATGACATGTCAACAAATTGTCAACCTGAACCATTCTCCACAAGGAGAATACCTGTCCACGAACAATCTGTTCTATCTGGACCATTCTCCACCTAGAGAATGTCTTTCCACAAGCACACTGACTATCCATCTAGCTGATAATCATTTTCAACAGTACTGATAGTCTACATGGAAATCAGAACAATGTTATTCAATAGAACACAATTGTTTCTATCCATAGTAGTACACAACTACAATCCAATGGTACACTACCACACCAAGTATCACATGACTACTTAATCAGTGACACATAGTCACAACCAGTGGAACACATCCACCACAGTAACATACATCTATTTTCCAGAGACATACAATCTCCATAGCAATCATATCATCTGATATCAACCTGCACAGAAAAAAAATATCATGATATAAACTGAGTCATCTGGGCCATTCTTACACACACATCTATGAGATTTGGAAGAGCATCTACCCTCTGAAAGTAAAAAATCATCCATGGGCTATCTGGACTATTCTTCTCAAGCATAGAAGAATAATTGTCCTTGATTTCTGAGCCTGGACCATTCACCTAAATGGGCCATTCCTCCGGCACTAAACATAGTGTAACCTGGATAGAATGAGTCTTCCCTAGGGAATGTCTGTCCCTGATTGTTGAACCTGGACCATTCACCTAACTAGGCTATTCCTCCGGCACTAAACATAGTGAAACCTGGAGATAATGAGTCTTCCTTGGGGAATGACTGTCTAAACCATTTCCTAATGGAAATGATTGTCTTGCACCAACCTCCAAAATGGACCATTCTTTAAAATTGCTCACAATTGTGAACTTTGAAAGAATGACTGCCCGTTGAGGCAAACCATTCTACTTGACCACTACTCAGGGTGTCTGCCAAGAAGAATGACTATCATAGACCATTCCCCCACTCTAGCCACAAGGGGAATCGTTTTCTATGGTACATCAACAATCTATCGAACCATTTTCATTACGAAAATGATTATCTGATCTGGACCATTTTCTGAACTGGAAAATGTTTGTCCGTCAAAAATCTCAAACCACTTTCTGAATTGGAAAGGAACTGCTCATCTTGGACCATTTTTCAAACTGAAAAATGATTGTCCATAAATCAATAACACATCAGTGCTCCCTCCCAACCTGAGATTAATCTCTTCCTTTTTCAATAAGGAATTCGTCTCCACGAGCTCCAACTTGTTTCTTGAGTACCCAAAATTTTTCATCTTGGACATAGGCTTTACCAAAATATCTGCTATCTTCTCATATGTGGAGATATATTGGAGAACCACTTCTCTTTTATAGACTTCATCACAAATAATGTAATGTTTGATCTCAATGTACTTAGGTATGTCTGTAACACTAGTTTTCTATGAAGGCTTCATATAGCTCTGATCATTACAATATATCATGGTTGAATTCAACACTTTTGTTTCCTGCTAGCCCATGACATCGTGGCAAGGCTCAAACTGAAACATATCCAAGTATCACTTCTTTTGTCATCATGAAAGTTTTTTTGGATTAGAAATCCATCATCTTGGACTTTTGAGTAACCATTATGATACATTATCTCTGTTATAGAAAGTTTTCACCACACTTCTATTGTGCATGAGAGGCTATGCACCAAGTTGTTTGAATCCATACAAGATCTTCTTCCATCTACATACAAGGGTTTCTTTTTGGTATACCTAAAAACCTTGAGGTTGTTCTACATACACTTCTTGTTCAATTACTTTGTTGAGGAGAACATTCCTTACATTCATCTGATGTAAACTCCAACCCATGGATATTGCAGAAGATATAATGGCTCAGGTAGAGGTATGTCTGGTTACTGGAACAAACTATCATCATAGTCTTCTCCCTCCATCGGGAAGAACCTCTAGTTTGGAATCTCACAATGCTTCCATTCATAAGTCTTTCATACATTGTTGTTCATCACAACTTCCATTTCTTCTGCTTGATTTCTTCTAGTGGGTTCAAACCAAGCTCATAGTCTTTTGATTCTCGATATAATGACTGGTTGTTCTGGATTTTATTTCTCTCTTGGAATCTTCATGTTCTTCCTCATGATTCTGTTTATCTCTTGGGTCCATGGAGTTTTCTATAGATTCCATGCCCTAAAGATTCCAACTTATTCCTTTCATCATAGGATCATGGATGTGGATGGACAACCATGGATACTTTAAGGATTCTTTTCGAAGAAGACTTCTTCTAAAGTCAAACTGAACACGTGTTGCTTTTCATAGCTGCTACCATCAATGGGAACATGGATAGATACTTCATAATCCTCAATGAATCATATTATTTAGGATTAGCTCCCTCCTAATCCTTTCTTCATGCATGAATGCATGCTCTTCTTTTGGAATTATATAATCATCTCCCTCCATCTAAGAGAGTCCACGCTTCTGTCTGCATCCTTATTGCCTTCTGCAAAGTGCTACAAGTCTTTTTCTAATTTCCTCTTGATTGTTGACTTCTTTCTGTTTTTACTTCTTCTAGGTTTCTTCAAGTTTGATTCTGATTTTGGCTTATCTTGCAGTTGTTAATTATGTTAATAGCTTCCACAAGGATTGTCAATGTACTTCACTTTTCATGTGTATTGCTTGACTTATAGTCATCGTGATAGCAATCCTTATCTTGTCATTCTTCCATAGGTATTGTTTCTCTTTGAACATCTTATCTTCTAAGAAATAGATATGCAAGATACGTACATAAACTATGTAAACATGGTATGTACAAGAATTATGAAGAATATTGTTAACTTGTCTTAGAAGAAGAAGTTTGTTTTATCCTGCTTTGCCTTCTTTGAGGGTTCTCTTTCTTCGACAATTGTTGCTTCGTCTATTTCCTTCCTTTTCTTTAACTCAAGACAGTGGTTCCTGTAGTGACCATATTTTCGACAATTGAAGCATTGTATCTTTGACATATCCTTTTCTTGATTTGGTTTCTTCCTTGAGCCAAACTTTTTCTTATTCTTGAAATTCTTGAAATTTGTTGTGAAGGCTTGATCAACGTATTTCTTTTGGGATTTCTCTTTTGCGCTAATCCTTGATTCTTCTTGTGCACAGCAATTCCAAATTTCTTCAAATGTGGGATACTCCTTTCTTGTGTTCATGCTTGCGGAAAATACATCCCATGTCTTGGGAAGGCCATTGAGTACTATATTTACTAGTTCCTTCTCTGAAATGATTTCTTCAATAGCTTATATTTGATCTCTTAACTGAGATATTCTCACAAGGTATTATGTTATGTTGTCATCATCATTCATTTTCATGTCACATAGTTCATTCTTCAGACTCGTTACTTGTCCAATGTTTCTGACTGAGAAGAGGTTTGTTAGGGCATCATACATCTTCTTAGATGAGTCAAGATGGGAGATGTAGGGTATCAAGTGGTCTTTTGTAGAGTCCACTATGATACTCATGGCATTGATGTCATTGTCTTTGAACTTCTCCATAACTGCAATGTTCTGAGGTTCCTTCTCTTTTCCTTCTTCGAACTATGGTTGCACGATCTTTCCTTTCATGATATCCAACACTTTATTCTTGGAAAGGATGAGGTCAATCCTTGTCTTCCACGCTCTGAATTTAGAAGCCCCTTCTAACTTGTTTTCTGACTTCATAGAGTAAGTCATAACTTCTTTGACTTGGTCAACCTTTGACTTTGACAAAAAACTCAACCTTGATGTCTTAGCTTGCTGAGAGTACCAAGAGGTGTGTGAGGTTAAGGGGTACCGATCTATCCATAAATTAGGTCAATATATTCACTTAAGGTGCCTCGACAAGAGGGTTAGGGTTTCGTTGCTGCAACAAAAACTTTGACTACAACTGCAATTGTAACTAAGCAAATCCTCCCAATCTATATTCCAGCGGTTAGACTGTCTGAAGATAGTGTGGGCCCATAACCTGTTAGAAATAATAGATGTGTGCATTTAACCATAGACAATATAGAAATATTGTCACCCAATCATAGATTGAAGCCACCCCCGAGCACCTTAGCCTTTACAGAGAATGATTCTGGAAGCAAACCCTAGGCCTAATAGCCAATCAATGTAGTGTACCTCTCGCCATAGAAATCATATAGGGAAGAAAGTACAAGCCATAACCGATATAAATTCCAAGCCTAAACTGAGAATATAGATTGCAGTAGTTACAGCGGCAACTACTCTCCAAACTTGCGCACTTACCCAGTTTCTGCAGTGCGCACTTGTACATTTCTACAATTGCAAGCTGTGTGTACCAAATAAGATTTGACTTCCTGTATTTATACTGTTTTTCCGGAGTTGTGTGGCTCAACTTCTCATTATGGAGGCTAAACACTTAATATTATATATTTCCTTGGGTCGACTTGTCTTTTAGGGTTATGTTCAATGTTTTAGGGTTTCTTCTTGCTTCCCAGAATATTCTATTCTCATCAGGGATACACGTGGAGGTAAATACCTCCCGCAACTACCATAATATCAACACATGGAACCATGTTTTCATATCATCTTTTTTACTAAATTCAACAACTTTTATGATAACTTTTGGCTAGTGGTATTGTCCAAGGGCTATGGAACTAGCGTTTTCTAGATCATCTCTTTTTTAGAGTTTCCTAGGGATTTTTTCTAAGGATTTAACCCTCCTTCAATGGCTCACTTCAACAATTGATCTAAATAATTTTGGATACCGACGTCACTTAAGGATTCTTTGTGACTATGGAACTAGGGTTTTTGGATAATTTATTTTTCTAAGGTTTCCTAGGGTCTAAACCCTTCTTCAAGGCTAGTGTGCAACATGTTTTTTAAAAGTTGTCACCTCTCTTTCTCATGGGTCTATAAAGGTGAAACTTCTAGAAACTTTACGATGTCTTCTTTGTTGTTGAACCTATGGACTCAATGGATGTTTCTTGATCAAATTGGGTTAATTATAATATTTTCACATATCAAATAACTCTTTCTTTAGAGCAAGGGTTTGTGTATGTACATGGAGAAACTCCTTCCTCTTTACGTTCAAGATATGACTCAATCAATTTTGCATTTTTGCGTTTTTAGATCAAGTACGTTATCCCATATTCTGGCATATTCTCTATCCCCCCTTGACGTTGAACACTACCATGAACAATAGAGAACATGACTTCATGTTTCTTGTAGGCTAAATCACTTTTATAAATAATGAAAGAATGATCACAAGATAGAAAAATACAAATAATAGTTGGTGTATATATACACAACCCAAGGGGTAGGTGTAAGGTACCAAATGTAATATAATATGCAAAAACATCAATATTCAAAAAATATCAATGGAACAATAGAATATTGAGAAGAGCAACACCAAAAATGATACCTTTATTCAAGAAAACAATGTTCACTTGCCTCTTCAAGGGGGACACCTCTAGCAGAGCATAGATCTATTACAATAATTCTCAAGAAAAAACTTCTCATGCCTCCTACTCTTATTTATACTAATTCTATCTTCTAAAGAACCTTCTAGCGGAAGATATTTCTAGAAGTGGAAGCTTCTATTAGGTCTTCTTACATTTACTTGTTCCAATTTATTAAATAGGCCTTGTAAAATAATGTTGGCCTTTATTACATGAGGAATTTGTTGCAGAATGGTGGCGGGCTCCCAGGTGGCATATTCTAGAGTTGTATCCTACCACTACACTAACACTTCCTTGATGGTGTGTTGATGTAGATGACACTCTCATTGGTCCAAGACTGCTTGGGGCTGCAACCAAATGGAACCTTCTTCATCCAACTCAGGGAGATTGGTTTAAGTTTGGCACTTAGTTCCAATCACCTTCTTTAAGCATGAGACATGAAAAATAGGATGAAGCTTAGAATCAGTGGGTAGAGCTAACTGATAGGCGACTAGCCCTACATGCTTGAGAATTGTATAAGGACCATAAAATTTGGGAGCAAGCTTTCGACAATGGTCATATTTGAATGGAGTCTTCTTATAAGGTTGTAGACACAGAAACACTTGGTCCCCTAAAGAAAATTGGCATTCATAATGACCTTGATCGACTTGTTGCTTCATGTGATTTTGAGCCATCACCAAATTTTATTTGAGGGTACAGAGAATGGCCTAGAGTACTATAAGATTGTTGTCAACCTCTTGAACCTTCGAGACACCTAGAATGTATGAGAGAATCGATGAGGGATTTTGTACATATACTTCTTCAAAAGGAGTCATGCGAGTAGTTGTATGGTAAGATGTGTTGTACCGCCATTCAATTAGTGGTAACCATTGAGCCCACTGATGTTGTCGGTCAGATGCAAAAAACCACAAACATGTTTCCAAGCACTTCTTGACAATTTTATATTGGCCATTAGTCTGGTGATCAGGGGATCAAATTTTGCTCAATTTTCAAAGTGCTCAGAATGCGACGAAAATAGTGTCATTGCGTCTGTCTCGTCTTCCTGATTTTGGCGGTATATTTACTTTCTCAAACGGAGTCCGTATGGAGAAGATATCGTGATCTGTTCGCCAAGCCAAACATGCAAAAATTTTGGATGCTGACTGTACCTGTCCGTACAGTCCGTACGGTGACGTGGCAGGGTCATACCATCCGATGACGTGGCAGGTGGTGATGTGGCACGCATTCTTTGGTTGATGATTGGTGAATTGGATGTTGACACGTGTCTGTTATGGGTGAATAGTATGAGGACACGTGGCCCAACCCGAGGGCGCCATGTGTCACTCATTCTTTGGTCATTATTTTCATATGTAAAAATTGTATTGGGAGTCCATGGGGTTCGACCCCCGGACCTCCCATAGCACAAACTTTACAAAGTCTCTGCTAACCATTATGACGCCCATTACTCCTTGTTATATATGTTTATGCGTATACATTTAAACTCGTGCAATGTAATAAATGGAAAGGGGGCGGGCCAGGGCTTAGCCCCGACCCATGGTTCCAAACCATAACATATAACCATATGTTATAAACATATGCGCGGGGTTTCAAAATGGCATGAATTGTAATATGTAACCGGTGGTATATATATGTGCGCACGGTTATAATATGTGGACGTGGGGTTGTATGGCCCGTGGTTTTTTTTACCTACACCATATGCCCGAGCTCTGGAGCGGAAGTTCTAACGGTTATAACTGTTAACCCCCTTTATGCCTTGCGTGCAGTCCTATGCGCCACATGCCCAGGGGCCGAGGCGGTTAGGGGCTGGAGGCGCCTTAACCGTCCTACGATTTGCACCGTTGGCGCAGTTGCACCCGGTGCTGGGTTTTTACGCTTAAAAGAGCGTGTGAGCCAGGTTTGTCGAAGGGGAGTGTGAATTGTAGAACCAGAGACAGCAAGCTTGAAGAGGGAGACTTCCAGGAGGCCTAACTTCTTCATTTTTCGACCGATTGAGGTGGCGAAAGAGCCCAGACAGGGGTTTTGGGATGCTGGGAAGCCATTGGAGCAGTCAGTTTGTCATTTTGAGCATTGTAAGACATGTTTTTGAGCACTTTTGAGCAATTAATAATAATGATCCATTGGAAGTTGGACTAGGAGATGTAGCCCATAAGAGGGGTGAACTCCTTTATCAGTTGTTGTGCACATGTGTTTATGTTCAATGTTTATGCTGCTGTCTATGTGTGTTTTGCATGAGTAATCCTTAATTTATGTGTTGCAAATTGATCATGTTGCTTTAAACACATAACATTTCACTTGCAATAATTATTCAAGTTTTTCAAGTCTTCTTCATTTTTAGATCAAGTTGGTATCAGAG
>ML884762.1:0-14424 GCA_009831015.1 Picea engelmannii
AACTCAAATATGTTTCCAAACACTTGTTGACAACTTCAGTTTGACCATTAGTCTGGGGATGATAAGTTGTGTCGAGATGCAATTGGGTGCCCTATAGCCTAAAATATTCTTGCCAAAAATTGTTGATGAAAGTGGGGTCTCGATCAGAAACAATAGAATAAGGCATGCCATGAATCTTGAAGACCTGATCCATGAAAATTTGAGCCACCATGGAGGCGGTAAATGGATTTTTAAGAAAATATAAATGCACATACTTAGAAACATGATCAATGACCACCATGCTGACTGATTTATTGCTCAATTTAGGTAATTCCACAATAAAATCCATAGAGATATCCCTCCAAATAGCAGTTGGAATCAGAAGCGGTTGTAGTGTGCCAGGATATTTGAATATTTAACCCTTGTTGCATTGACAAACATCACATTCTACCACAAAATTGTGAATGTCCTATTTCATACCATCCAAAAAAAAAAGAACATTTGACCCGATCATTGGTTTTGGTAAACCCTGAGCATTGAATTGTGGGTGCAGCATGAAGCTCAGAAAGTACTGTGGATTTAAGTTGTGATTGTTTACTTAAACACAAACGACCTTTGTAGTGAATCTCATCGTTGTGCCAAGAGTGCCCTGGGGAAACAAAAGAATTGGCTTGTAATTGTTGGATCAGATGTGAAATTTTGGGATCTTGTAGCCATTCATGGTGAACAAATTGGAGCCAATCTAGTACAATGAAGGAGAGGGAAAAAATGGACCCTTTGTCTTCATATTTTCTTGAAAGTGAATCAACAACCACATTGAATTTTCCTATCTTATAAATGATCTCATAATCATATCCAAATATCTTAGTCATCCATTTTTGTTGCTCCCAAGAGGAAGGGTGTTGTTCCAGAAAATACTTGAGGCTTTGATGATCTGCCTTAATTTGTAAGAGCTACCCCAATAGATAAGGGCGCCAAAGATCCACTGCATGCATAATAGCCAACATTTTGTTTTCATAGATTGATTGGCCCAAATGTCGCTCTGATATTTGTTTGCTAGTAAATGGAAAAATTCTGACCATATTGCATAAGGAATGCTCCAATTCCTATCCCAGAAGAATCACATTCCAGGACAAAAGTCTTTGTGAAATTAGGAAATCTAGGACTGGAGATGTGCACATGGCCTCCTTCAAGGTTTGAAAGTCCCGATCAACCATGAGAGTCAAAGTGAAATAATTATTTTTAAGGAGAGAAGTGAGAGGTGCCACAATATTTCCATAATTATTAAGAAACTTGCGATAATAACCTATTAAACCCATAAATGCACACAAGCTTTTGAGAGTTTTTGAGCGAGGCCAATCCTGCATAACTTCAATCTTTTTAGGATCCACCCTCACACCTACCTGGCCAACAATATGACCCTAGTACTCGACTTCCGAGGCACCAAAAGAACATTTAGATTGTTTGAGGAAAAGTTGGTGCTTATAGAGTAGATGTAGAACTCGATCCACATGAGAAAGATGGGTTGTCCAGGTTTTACTATAGGTGAGGATATCATCAAAGGAAACTAAGATAAAATGATAGAGAAAAGGATGAAAGACATGATTCACGAGGCTTTGAAAAGTGGAGGGAGCATTACACAAGACAAAGGGCATGACCAAAAAATCATAATGGCCCTCATGATTTTGAAATGTAGTCTTGGGAATGTATGCCTTGTTCATATGTATCCGGTGGTATCTAGAACAAAGATCAAGTTTAGTAAAGAATTGGGCACCACTCAATTCATCGAAGAGGTCATCAATGAGAGGAATGGGAAATTTTTCTTTGATGGTGAGTTTGTTGAGAGCGTGGAAGTCAAGACACATTTTCCAAGAGCCTTATTTCTTAGGTACCATGACCAAAGGAGAATAGTAGGGGCTCGTACTAGGACAGATAAAACCCATGGTGAGAAATTCTTGAACAATTTTCTCAATTTCATTTTTTGGGGAAAAGGGATGACGATAGGGATGAAAATTTGGAGGAAGGATGTTGGGGACAAGGGGAATGGAATGATTATGAACACCATGGGAAGGAGGAAGTCCTTGTGGAGTGGAAAAAAGAAATTGATGTTTGGAGAATATGGATTGGAGGTCCTTTGGCATAGAGGGTGTCTCAGTGGTGTGAATGGCATGGAGTTGCACAATAATGCCAGAATAACCTTTTTTGAGTAGATTTTCCATGCGATGGGAACTGATGATATCTGGGGAACCAATGCTTATTACTTGGAACTTACATTGTTGGCCCTCCTGGTTGAATTGCATGGTTAATTCCTTAAAATCCATGAGAATGGGACCTAGAATTCGTATCCATTATGCACCCAACACAATGTCACAACCTCCCATGTCGATAGAAAACATATGAGATTTCATGTGGTACTGACCAATTTGGGTACACACACTTTCACAACCACTCCCACATTTCATGGACCTGCCATTGGAAATCATAATTTGAAAATTATTGACGACACAAATATAACAATTAGTTTCTTGGGCAATGCAGCGATGCATAAAATTATGGGTGCTTCCACTTTCAACAAGGGTGATGACCTTCCAATGCTTAATGTAACCAATTATATTGAGGATTTGGGGAGCAAAGAACCCAGTGAGATCATTCAGGGAAATAACCGGTTCAACTTCGGAAGGGTCGGAGGGTGGGGTCATGTCAGTGGGTTCAGGTGACTCGACCAAAGGGGGGCCTCGACATCGTATTATGAAACATCCTCAGAGATGGCCATAAAAATATTTTGTTCCTTATACTTGTGCACAGGAAAAAATTTCTCATCAAAATTATAACAAAGTCCTTTGAGTTGGCATTTAACCATTTCTTCCATGGTTAATTTATGGATCTTTAGTGGAGTGGAAGGAGGAGTGGGAGTGATTGGTTTAGGGTGAGGAATAAAGGATGGTTTTTGGGTTTGAGAAGATACAACCTGTTGTGCTTCCTTATCTCTTTTAGTATCTTCCGCCCAACTCTAAGGCTGAACCATGAGGACATGGGAACGAATCTCATCCTTGAGGCCATTGATAAAACATTCTCGAAAAAAATCATTAGACATGCCCTCTATATATAAAGTCAATTGCTCAAAAGTGGCTATAAAGTCTTCCACTGTGCCAAATTTGTTCAACTTGGTCAAACGTCCTAAATGGTTAGTGTCAGTGTCAAAGAGTTCATAAATATCTTCCACAAATTGTATCCAAGCCACATACCCTTGGCGGGACTTTTTTCTCCATTGCCATGGTTTCCAATGTTCTTGATCTAGATGGAGAACACCATACTAGAGTTTGGCCAACTCATATGTAATGCCATACAAAGAGAAATAATTTTCCATTTGAGTTACCCAGCTAGTGGGATATGAGCCATCAAATTTGTTTACATCCATACATGAAAGGTGTAGCTCATACTGAAAGTGATGGGACTAAAAATTCGGGGAATTAGAGGATGTTTCATATTCAAAGTGAAAAGGTGGGTCAAAGGAGGGAATATCTATAGGGATATTCAACTTGGTGTAGATTGTGCTAGTGAAGGATGAAATTTGGGTAGCGAGGTCCTGTTTGATGGTTTCCATTTTGGCGTCTATGGAGGAATGCATGTTTTTATTGACAGTGAAAAAATTGGCACTGAGTTGCCACACTTTTCGTTGGGTCTCTATGAAATTAGAGGACAAGGAATTGAAGCGAGATTTCAATTCTTGGCTACGGGTGTGGGTGATGATGAAGAGGGAAAACTAAAAGGGATGGGTGGGACCACACAAAAATGGGTTATGGGTGAAGTGTATCACGATGAATAGGGAGATGAGGGGAATCCAATGAGGTAAGGCCCAAATAAGGTTTTTGGAAGGGGGTCGATTCCACGAGAACAAATTTTGGTGATAAATTATAGGTATGACTGCGATAAGGATGAAGAGAGGAATCAAAAGGGATAGGGCTCAAATAATGGTTCCAACAGGATCCTACAGAGTTATACTCCGATCTAAATTTGTTTTTTACTCCTACGGAGTTATACTCCGATCTGAAGAATATTATAGTGTTGAAATGAAAAAATTCTTAACAGGAAAAAATGTGTAGTAATTTGACAACCTGAATGCAGGAGGCACAGTTGCACGACCATAGATCTTATCAGTTTTTTTTTTGTTTTTGTCCCAAGGGTTAGGGTATGTAGGGTGTCTACAAATAGGGGTTTTCCCTGTGCTATAGCTCTTTGATATACGTGTGGGGTCCAATAGTAGTACTCGACCAAATATCTCATAGAAACAACTAAGGAGTCTAGATCGTTCCCTTAGTTGTACTACCCGACTACCCAGGTAATAAAGAGTATCTTCCTGAGTGTTGTTCTCAATGGCACTGTAGAAATCAGGCGGTCGATCATTTTATCTATGGACGGCTTCGAGAGATCTAGGTTGATCCGTATACATGTTTTGTCTAATGTGCTACCACTCAAAGGGGTACCAACAAGGGTTACAAGGGTGGCCAACATATTTGCTCTTAAGTACCACTTGTATTTCCTATGTGTATGACTCCCCAACCATGAGTTTATTCGTGTAATGACAAATCTATGTAGCTTTAACACACCAAAATACATCTCTACCCTAAAAAAAAAATTAACCCACAATTTTCTACCAAGGAAAGTGCTCTAATACCACTTTTAGTATTCCAAATATAAAATAGTATGCAGAACATAAATGTTTTATCTATAAATGAAAAAGCAACCATGATATAACCAGAACAATACCAGAATAATACTAGAATAACACCAAAAAGAGCACCTTGATTAATGATAGCAATGTTCACTTGCCTCTTCAAGGGGGAAACCTCTAGCAAAGAAAATCTCTATTAGAATAATATCCAAGAAAAAAATTCTCATACCCTCTACTCCTATTTATACTAAATTTGTCTATCCAAAAGAACAATCTAGAGGAAGATCCTTCTAGAAGCGGAAGCTTCTATTATGTCATCTTACATTTGACTTATTCTTCCTTATTGATAGGAATTATTAATATTGGACTTTATTACATGGAAATATATTATTCTACCTATGTGAGGGGTTAGGGAGGTCAGGACCCTAATATGAATCAAGGATGTGATGGTGCAAAGGAAACCATTGTGCAAGTCGGTGTAAAATTTGTTTTTAACATTTCCGATCGATGACCTGCCTTTGATTGATAATTCTTCGATATAATCACATACAATTCTTTCAAACTACTAGTTCAAGTTGGTTCTTCCTTCATTTATTATTTTTTTCATCAATTATTCATCTAGAGTGAGTTTTCACATAAGGTGATTGATTAAGATATTCGAATAGTGCTTCTGGAATAGCTTCCAGGAATCATTCATGTGTTTCTCAGAAGAAATTTGTGCATACCTTTGCTAGCACCAATTGATTCCTCCTTTCATAATTTTTGATGTAATTATTAATTTTGTGCTCCCACCATTCATGTATGTCTTCCAAGAATAACATGTATGTGATTTTTACTTTATACGTTCCCAAGTTTAGAATTACCGGCAACATAACCAATGTTGTAGTCTGTGGGAAAGTATGAGAGGTTACCAATAGTTCCTTACACAGAGAATAATATGTTACAACATTATATATAAGAACACATAGCGACACATTGAAGCATACAAAAGTAATGGGAGAACCATCAAATTCACTTTATTATATGGATAGACAAATTTCTTCTTTCTCTATTACATAATCATAGATACATATACATATCATATAGTTGGGTACTAATTGTTTGAGTGGGAAGTGATGGTACTAATATTGGTACCATAAATGTTGGGTCAAGATACCAAACATGGATAACTATTACCATATTGGGAAGGGTGAGGGTGTATTATACCTAATATGTTGTTACTCCTGATGATGGATAGAAGAATAATGTTTTTGTTAGGGATGGAGGAAGAGTGTGACACTATGGTGGATTTCCAATCATGAGGAGATCCTCAGAAGAAGAATCAGGTGTGGATCTCTTAGGGACAGGCTGAGGGATAGGGTTTGTAGGAGGAGACAAATAATTTGGTTCTATCATGATAAAAGTGATGACACATACATGGAAAAAATTTGAGGGTGATAAAAGAGGTGGGTCTCCCTGATAAGTGCCCAAGAGTGATGGGTCCTAAAACATTCCATGACCTATCTCTATGACTAGCGAGATGTATGATTGTGACCTATGAAGGGAGGTATATTATCTAAATCTAGGGAAGGGTGGGGTTCATAATGTGTTAGCTGGTTGAAAATATTCCCATTATGGTGTTATATCATGGTGCGAAACATTGATGAGGCCACTACCTTCATGGCATACACGTAACTACATATGAGTAGGATATTATAATCCAAAGGGGCATTGATGAACCTGATGTCTATCAAGACTATTTTTCCTATTAACTCAATGGGAACATTTTAAAAAATCCCTTCGAGTTGAGATGAGAGGCCATCATAAGCCCAAAAAGTAATATCATAAGGGGTAAGCTTAGGGGAGGATATCTTTTTCCAGAAATTTTTGAACATTATTCATATGGATGCACCTTCATATATGATTCACCTATGAACAACGATATTACAAATTGCAATGAGGATTTGGAAAGCTACTAATAAGGGTACCAAGGATCTGAGTTGTCTAAGTTGAAAATGATGAGGCATGAGTCTGAAAGGTCAACTACCCCCAATGTGGATAGCAAGGCCTTCCTTTACAAAGGATAGGTTTGCAAAACCTCAAGGACTGACATGGCCACATGGGATTGAGCCAATTAATTAATAAGTATATAGTTGTGTGTTTCTCTAGCATGTGGGTTATGATTAGTGCACCATAGAGGTCCTCTTGGTACCCTTAGGGTAGGGTCACTACTGGGATGTGGGATAATCAAAAGTAAACTTGTTGGTAATTGGGGTATGTTTGATGTGGTCATAGTACAGTCAAGAGGCATGTTGTACTAACAACTGTGAGTTTGGGGAAGGACCTCATCCTCTGATGTGAGAAGAATGTTACAGGTTGCAATATTTCCTTCTTAACCTTGTCCTATGCCAGGGTATTGACCCATCTGTCATGGAGGGGGACCAATATATTTCTCCATAGCTACCACACCTTGATGGGGGAATGGGTTATGAAACATTTATAGTGGTGGGGGTTGAGAGATGTTCTGGGGAACTGATAGAGAACCATGTGGGGCATGGGGTCCAAGGGTGTTCATAGAATCTTTCATTCCCTTACGGTTGTATATCTAGGGGAAGTGGTGAGTATAATGGCCATACTCACCATATAATACATAGGGAAAGTTAATTCAAAGGTTGTTATTTTTTTTGTATCATTGTTATCCATTGGTGGTGCCAGTATTTAGGTTTTGATTACCTGCATTAGGATTTCCCCCAGTTGGTGGATATTACTTTTGAGGTTTGTCCCCCTGTCGTAGGTTAGCATTGACTTTGTTTTTTCATTTCTTCTTCTTGTTGTTCTACAATGTTTTAGGGATAGCTGTATTTATTTTTACAAAATATTGAACTTTCTAGATGGGTTAAGGTTTGGCAAAGTTGATCCCAACTTGCAGTTGTCCATGTGATGGTATCACATTAGACTATGGGGGCCCAGAGAGGGGATAGTATGGATTTTTCTATCATGGAGGTCCATATGGGTTATATGATTTATAAATTCCTCCATTACAACCTGGTTTATATGAAGGCCCTTGCATATGCTCCAGAATATGATACTTTGTTGGGGTATGAGATTCATGAATTGGGAGGGGTTGTGCTTGCCAACTTTTGAAAGAGGGGGTGATGAGAATGTGGGAGTGGGTGTGTATGGTGTGCATATAGGAGGAGGATAGTATGGAACTCCTCCATAGTGTTTGGTACCATACGAAGGTGCATGGGTACCATAAGGGTTTAGATGGGTGATGGCACCAATGAATCCATCTATGGAATGGAATTTTCTAGGTATTTCATGATTGAATGGAAGGTGTAGTGGAGAATTGTGGAGGAATTTGTAGAGGTTCCCTGACTAGGAATAAATCAAGTTGAAGTGATGGGCCTTTGTGATGGCCTCTTCTTCAAATTGTGGCATAGCGGTGGCTATGTCTTTGGTGATGAGTGGTACCAAATATTTGAGGAAACAATTTGGGCATAATTTTAGAGTGGTTTCATTTTTACACAGACTCTCTCATTCATCCCACTTATGGATATGATCCATGATGCGGGTAGAAGTTTTTTGAAGAAAATCTGAGAGGATTTCTAAGATCGTGTCATGAGATGTTGGTATTTGAAACAAGGATAATAAATCATTGGCTAAATATGTGAAGGGCACACAAGAACCTAATGTTTCATCCACGTACCATTTGATAGATTCTTTGAAATAGTCATAGGCACATGGAATCATCGGTGATTCTATTCGATGAGCACCAAAGACAAAAAAATCATGATGTGTTTAGATAGGTATTCACCAAATTTTGCATCAAATTTAGGAATATTTGATGGTAGTTTGATGGGCATGTTTGGCCAAGACATATTGTGTAAAATTGGATCACTTATGAGCTTTGTCATATATGGGAGATTTAACGAGGATAATTATGGAAGGTTCTATGGTCTTACCATGGTGTGTGATGGTCCATAGCCAATTCTTGAGGAGGAAATGATATGGGGTGAGTTGTTGTGACTATGTATGACAAACAATGTGGAACCAAACAAAGAAGAATTGATAGCCACTGCACCCAAAGGTGAGTGGGGGGGTATAATAAAGGATATGGTAAGACCAATAATAACTCCCAACACTAGGGGAGGCCTTGCAATAGTTTGGAATGTTGGATATTTAGTGGATACCCTATTATTCCAAACTAGAAACAAAGTGTGTGACTTTGGTAAATGTGAAAGAATCAATGACAAGTGATTTTTAATTGAATATGGCCTACGTTAACTAAGGACTAATAGTTGTGTATGTTTTAAGATATGAATGAGCATAACACACACATATATAACAACTATAAAGTAAAATTTTGGTTAAGTAGGTTGGGATATTATCCACGTGGGGGATGATAAAAATGCATTTTTCCTAGAGACTTATCGTCCTTCCTCTCAAATGTCACTAGGCCTTCCAAGATATCTCGACAATGGGGTCTCAAGCCATCAGATGAGAACTAGTGAAGGTGTGAAATATCAGTTACAATGAAGGATAAATGGGGCATATGCTATAAGAGCTGGCGATATTTCCCAATAACCCTTTGGAATATGAAATAGATGCAGTTGCATCCCACAACTGTCATCTGTGTAGGAAAACCTAGTTTTTTGCCACTAAGTTACCTCGTTTATCATACCACATGGATGGATAGGTAGGAATTTGAATTCCTAGTTAGAGTTATTTAAGAAATTTGTTTATTTTGGGGGACTAGGAAACCTCTTACTCACATCCTAGTATGCTCTTCATCTCACATTCCCTCGAGTAACCTTAGTGAATTAGAATGCAGTGTATAATTCATTCTTCCATCTCCCTTGCATCAAACAACATAGGACATAATTTAAAGTAATAAGTAAGCACCTCATAAATGTCCACATATTGTATTTAGGTTTCCATGCTTGTTTTTTGCTCATCACACTAGTAATTAGGTGAGGCCAAATCCATTTAGAAACCTCATTGTTTTCTTTGCAAAGATAGGAGCCAAAAATGTTGTAAGGACCCCAAATGTCCCTGTCATCACACAATCTAGTATGGTTTCATTTTTTTTTCGCTACAAAACACTCATGAAGTTTAAAGGATTTGAAAGGACCCCACATGTCCACATATCTTACAACCTAGGCCTCAATTTTCCAATTTTGCAAGGATTGCACAAATTTCATGATTGAATTAAAATGTAAAGCACCCCATGAAGTCCACATGCTACAAACATAATCACTATGTTTTGTTCACAATAACATCTTGCACACACAAGACTTCCACACATATATAGTTGTCTAAAAAGTTCATTTCAATCTTACTACTCTCTTCTCCCTACACTCATAAGAGATCTAGGAGAATTAAAAGGGTGCGCAATATTTAGCCAGTTAAGTGCTAATGTAGGCCACTAAAACAACAAACAATGAGTTAAAGTTTTAACTAACCAAACAATATGCAAAATATGAGGAATTATGTGAAACTAAATGCATAAAAAACAAGGTGCAAGAATTGATGAAAGAAACAAAAACTAGTTACCAACAGACAAGGTCTTTGATGGATGAAGGAAACAAGAATTAGTTACCATCAAATAACATAGGACATAATTTAAAGTAATAAGTAAGCAAATCGTAAATGTGCATGTATTTTCTTTAGGCTTTCATGCTTGTTTTTTGCAAATCACACTAGTAATTAGGTGAGGCCAAATCCATTTGGGAACCTCATTGTTTTCTTTGCAAAGATAGGAGCTAGAAATGTTGAAAGGACCCCAGATGTCCACATCATCAAATAATCTAGGATAGTTTCATTTTTTTTCGAGAAAACACTTAGGAAGTTTAAAGGATTTTAAAGGACCCCACATGTCCACATCTCTTACAACCTAGGCCCCAGTTTTCCAATTTCACAAGGATTACACAAATTTGGGGGGTTAATTAAAATGTAAAGGACCCCTCAAAGTCCACATGCTACAAACATAATCACTATTTTTTGCTCACAGTCACATATTTCACACACAATACTTCTACACATCTATAAGTTTCTAAAAATTTCATTTGAGTCTTAATATGCTCTTCTCCCTATGCTCATAAGAGATCTAGGAGAATCATAGGGGTGAGAAATATTTAGTCGGTTAAGTGATAATGTAGGCCACTAAAACCATAGACAATGAATTAAAGGATCAATGAACCAAACAATATGCAAAATATGAGGAAGTATGTGAAACACAGTGCTTAAATAACAAGGTGCAAGTACTGATGAAGGAAACAAGAAATAGTTACCAATGAACAAGGTCTTTGATTGATAACACCATAGAGGTGATGAGAGTACATGTGGTATCCCATTCTCCTCCCCAAGAGTTCTCTTTTCACTCCCAACATAATATCTCTTTCTATATCTCTAATACAAGTGATAAGGCATGAAACAGTTAATGGAACTCACAAGTGACAAGAATTCCAATGCACCAAGAAGCAAAGGCTGAGACATGGAAGATAAGCTCAGGAGAATAATGAAAATCCTCAAAACTTAAATGAGCAGCCTAACCTTGCATTGATTTTTCATTGTTGAATGAATACTTATGGATTTATTAAATAGCATCCCTCCAAGCCTTTAATTAACCAATTTTGAGTGTGAACTGAAGCTCTCGCATGCAATGGAGTGTCTTTGAATTTAGATTTTCTTGGTTTGAGGAGTTGTCTTCTGAATTGGTGTGACATGAATTGTAGTAGGTGCCATCATTGCATTGATTTTTCTAGATCCAATTGGAATTGAGTGAAATTGTTCACCTCGTGCTAGTTTCATTTTGTTAATTCATGCTAATTTGTGACATTTGGGTGAAACTTATTTTGGAAGGTCACGCTAAAGTGCATTGATAGCGCAAATTTTATTTTGGAAAGTTGTGTAGTTATTGAAACCTACTTTCCATAGTTTCTTTCTATGATGAGTGAGGTGTATCAATATTATGGGTATGCATTTTGGTGTATTGAATTGATTACTTCTCTGGTGATCAATTGTATTTCATGGTAAGATATTTTCAGGTGATAACATTGATATTAAGGCATCCTAAGATCAAGTATGAGTATCCTAGGATGACCTCTATAATGCTTCATTTCGCCTTGTCTAGAAAACCTAGGTGACATTCCATTGAGGCTCTAAGGATTATTTATGACAATAAATGGTCCTTTGAAATTAAGCTTTAATCATTTTAACATTATTTTTTACTTTTTTCTTTTAATGGTTACTGATTCCATGAGAAGGTGGTGTAGGTAGTTTGAAGCTTCATCTTATGTGAATTTCCCATTGTGATTTAATCATATTCTTGTACATGCTTATGATTTCATTTCAATTTCATCTTTTTGTTCGTTCCTCACTTTGTAGGAAATTTAACATGTCCTTTTAATGGGTTAAATGTTATTTCATTAACTGGTTTTAATGGATTTGAATGTATTACTCATCCTCTTTGATTGTATGTTTTATTGCTCTATATTTTTCCCTAAAAGGGATTTTCTTTGGAGGGCTTGTTGATTTCTTCTATGTTGGTTTGAATTGTCATCTCACTACAACATTGAGAAATGAATGGTTGACCGTAATAAAAGAGCATATAGTCACATTGTATCTTCTTTCTTTCTCAAAGCATTCATGGTATTCACACTTGTTTTTATACATGATATATGTGACTAAGAATGGTGGTTTCTTCTCTCCTTTACATTACTTCTACTTAATGCTCCTAATGTTTAATAATGATAATTCATAGTTGTGAATAAATAGATCAAAAGAATGTGAAGCGATTGACTTAGAAGAATAAAATATGAATCATATTAAAGCCTCATTACCATATGTTCATAACATTGTTTAAGAGCATGAGGCAATGAATTCTAGAGTATATTATAGTGTATCCATTAATATTAGTCCTACATGGAAATGGTTTACATTTAAATAATTGATAATTGAATCACTTCCATCTCTCATGCCTTGATTTGTAGTATCATCATATCATTAAGGAAGGAATGAGTGTTTTGGATAGAAGAGGCATACTTGTTTTACAATTTTTTCGCTTATGCATCTATTTCTTTAACTATGCTCTTGGAAATTGGTTGTTTCTAGTTTACTTTGAATATACATATTTAATAATAATATTTGGATTAATTTTTTTCAGATAATGCTTTCAAGAGCAAGGTATGTGAAGACCCAGTTGGAAGAAGAGAAAGAAAACATGGGAGAGAAACCTCAAGTTTTGTGCATGTAATAACCAAGGTGATGTTAGAAAAACAGGACTGCGGAGCAATAAAATAAAATAAATGTAGAAACAAAACACAGAAGACACACAATACAAGAGAGACACAGATTTACGTGGTTCACCCAGTGTGGGCTACGTCCACCAAAGAAATTACCAGGTCCTTCCTTTATTATTATCTAGTAAATGAAGGGATAGAACCTACAACAAAGCCCGTTGTAACTTCCTCTTCTTTCTCTCACAGTCTCCTATCTCAGAATACAATATTCACCATCAACCATAGTCACAATAAATTTCACTCATAAAAGAGGGTTGCCTTCTAGGGAAAAAAAACCTAACATAATCTCTACCGTTAGATCTGCGACCTTATAATGAATGGTCCAGATTTATAATGAAATTACAATATGCTTTTACAAGGCAATTTTTTCTTCGGGGGCTTCGTCCCCGAACCCCCGCTGGGGGCCCGCTTGCCCCCAGACCCCGCAGAGGGGGTACCCCCCCTCTGCACTCCCCCGCGTGGAAGAGTGTACATACTTCTAGGGTGTAAATACTTCATGGGGTATAAACATGACCGAAAGAAAGGACCTCTGAATCAGGAAGATAATTAGGCTCCAAAACCAACAATTTCCCACTTGGAGACTGATCTCAACAAATCCACCGCTGTTGTATATGTTGGACTATGAACCTTATTGGACCTGGCAAATTTCTCATTTTCATCTTCATTCTTGAAGATCAATTGAAACTGAGCAGGAACTCAGTTTCTCCCTGGTTACTCCCTTTGTTAACATGTCTGTAGGATTCTGGATAGTGTGTATCTTTTCCAGCTTCAGTTGTCCATCTTCCAAGGTGGATCGTATGAAGTGGTACCTCAACTGTATGTGCTTATTCTTCGAATGGAAGGCTGAGTTCTTCACAAGGTGAATGGCACTCTGATTGTCATAGTACAACCGACTGTTCTCCTGCTTCTTTCCCAATTCCTCCATAAACCTTTGTAACCAAATCATTTCTTTACTAGCCTCTATAGCAGCAACATACTCTGCCTCTATTGTTGAAAGTGCAACAACCTTTTGCATTTTCGAAATCCAACTTACTGTTGTTCCACCTATAGTAAAAACATACCCTGTGGTGCTCCTCCTGCTGTCTTTATCACCTACCATATCTGAATCAACATATCCCTGTAGAAAAGTGTCTGAACCTCCAAAACATAATGCATGTGTAGTAGTACCTCTCAAATACCTGAGAATCCACTTTACTGCCTCCCAATGTTCTTTACCTGGATTGTTCATATACCTGCTCACAACTCCCACTGCATGTACAATATCTGGTCTTGTGCAAACCATTGCATACATCAAGCTACCAACTGCTGATAAATAAGGGACCCTGGACATGTATTCTATCTCCTCTTATGTCTTGGGACACATTTCCTTAGTTAATTTGAAATGGCTGACCAAAGGTGTACTAACTGGTTTTGCATTCTGCATTCTAAACCTCTCCAACACCTTCTCTATGTACTCACCCTGAGACAATGTCAGTTTGCGATTTTTCCTGT